>PITA01029482.1:0-17812 GCA_004023965.1 Spilogale gracilis | reverse complement strand
CCGGGATCGTGACCTGAGCTGAAGGCCGAGGCTTAACCACTGAGCCACCCAGGCGCCCCCCTTGCTTCTGTTTTGCCCATAATGGGGGCCTTTTGTTTCTTAGTATCCATTTGTCAGAATGTGTAGATTAGAAGTCTATGGATTCATTTCCTCTGTGTTACAGTAATCACTGACCGTGTTTGCATATGCTGCACATTCTGTCACTGCAGAGAGATCTCTTGGGCGGCAATATTGTAGGTAGTGTAGGAGAGTTGGATTGTCAGTGGATGGTTAGTTTAAGGAGGAGAGAGATAGGAACTCTAGATTATTCTGCTATATTTGTTACTTAAAGCAAGCCTTAGAGCCGTAAGACATGGTATTTAACAGAGTCACTGTTCTCCTTATTCTCAGTCCAGAGTACTTTATTAAATAATGTGTTTGATGGAATGTAAGGAACGGCAGATATTCCTTCTCTTAATAAAGATAGGCCCTGTCTCTGTGAATTAAGAAATACAGATTTATAGGAATTATAGATTTTAGGATCTGAGGAACTGCTTTAAAATTTTTTGTTTTTTATAAACAGTCTTTTACAGAATGAGGCAGAATAAAAATACATTTCAACAGTCTTTTTTGGTAGGTGTCTTTTTTTTGCACTATAATTTATTATGATTGGCGCTATATACTTAATTAGGTCAAGAAAATTCATAATTATATTCCATACAAAATAACCTTATCCTGTAATTATTTAATGAATGTGTATCAGTTAAGTGCTTCCCCTTTTAAAAAGTACAGTATAACTTGTATACAGTAAATTGTAGGGATTTATGTGTAGTGTTTGAATTTTAACAAGAATTTTCCCCTGTGACCCACTGTTCTCTCTGGGCTCCTAACCAGTCAACTCTTTCTTACGCCAAGCACCCACTGTTCTGATTTCTGTCAGTATACATTAGTTACCTGTTCTTGAAATTTGTGTGTCTAGAATCCTACAGCATGAACTGCTGTGTCTGCCTTTTTTTGCTCTGCATAATGTTTCAGGGATGCATCCATTTTATTTTGGGTATGAACACTTCATTCTTTGCTTTTGTTAAGTCGTGTTCCATTGCGTGAATATACAGCAGTCTGTTTATCCTTTCTCTCATTGGTGGACATTTCTCATTTCCAGCTTTGGGCTTTTATAAAGCTGCTACAAATAATTTGCCTACAAGTCTTTTTGTAGACACATTTTATTACTCTTGAGTATACTTAAGGAGTAGGATGGGTTGTAGGGGAAAAGTATGTCCCATTGTCTTAATACCATTTAAAATTCCTATTAGCAATGTTTGAGAGTTCTAATTGCTATGTCTTCCTCAGCAGTTGGTGTTGTCATCCATTTTTTAAGAGTTTATTTTTAAGTAATATCTACACCCAACATGGGGTTCAAACTCACAACGCTGAGATCAAGATTTGCAGGCTGAGCCAACCAGGCGCCTCTGCTGTTGTGATTCTAATTATAGTCATTCTAGTGGATGTAGGTATTTCAGTGTGGTTTCAATTTGCATTTCCCAAATTTGAATGCCTTTTTCATGAGCTTATAGGCCATTCCTATAACTTCTTTCATAAACTGCCTTCAAATCTTTTGCTCTTCCCATTAAAAAAAATTCAGTATGTACTCAAAATCCTCTCTACACCATTTTCTTAAAATCTACAGCCAAGGGGCGCCTGGGTGGTTCAGTCAAATGGCTGCCTTCAGCTCAGGTCATGATCCTGGAGACCAGGGATCGAGCCCGGCATCGGGCTCCCTTCTCCGCGGGAAGCCTGCTTCTTCCTCTCTCACTCTCCCTGCTTGGGTTCCCTCTCTCGCTATGTTTCTCTCTGTCAAATAAATTAAAATAATCTTTAAAAAACAAAACAGTAACTGCAGGAAAACTTGAGGTAGATAGGGTTATAATGAAAGCTACTTTCAGATAAAAACAGTTCTATACAACAGTCATTTATTGAGTAGTCTTAGCAAGTAGACATAAATCATGATACACCTTCCCTATGGGCTTAATGCCTGAATTTTTAGATATTCTAACCCCTGTGTTCATGACAGGTTCACTTGAGGCAGATATGACAATATTCTAGGTACAGGATTCTGTTAACCTTATAGTCAGCACCAATCAACCAGAAACCTTCACAGCTAGTCGCCGGACATGGGCCACTTTAGACAAGTGAACTAACCCTAAATAAGAGTCACATTCGATTCTTATAAAATGTCTAAAATATTTTTTTAAAGATTTTATTTATTTTAGAGATAGAGCACTAGTGCTGGCAGGGGGAGAGAGAGACGCAGATTCTGTGATGAGGACAGAGCCTACTTGGGGCTCAGTTCCACAACCCCAAGATCAGCACCTGAGCTGAAACCAAGAATCAGACACTTAATCGACAGAGCTACCCAGCTACCTCATTTGTCTATAAAATATTTTATAGACAATATACAGTTTATATATATGGACAGCCATTACAATTATTTTGATTAGTAAGCTACTCATTTTGCCAATAAAAACCATGTGGCATTCAGTATTTTAATCATAAATTCTCCAGCTATACGGATAACAGAAAAACGGTGTCATCTCTGGAATGTGATTTTCCTCCTTTAAAGCTGTCTTTGGAGTGTGAGTTTCTGATGAGAGCAGTTACCCCTAGGTCAACTGATTTGTCCCACAGTGTAGCTTAAAGCAAACTGTATACATTTTGACCTTGTCTAATGTAGTTTGAAAGCAAATTTATCAGTAACCCAGGGTCATTATATAAAACAAGAAAGGAAGATTTCATCCGTATAATGCACTCTACTTTCTGATAAATTTAGTGAATATATTAGAAGTCTCAGATAAGAGTAATTTTACCACATTCAAAGACAAAACTAGAGTCTAGAACTATTAATTTTGCTTTTTGTTAGAAAGCGTGTGAGACAGAGGGCTGGAGAGATTCCTCACATCTACTCCCCACCCTAGGCCCCCAGTGATTTAATTTTAGAACCTCTGTTTTAAAGAGAAGGACCAAAGAGCTTGAGAGAGCTGTCTTATCTTTGCCACCCCTTAGTACCTCCCCATAAAGTGCATTGAGAGTCAAACAATTTTTAATCTCTAGCCCAGGGATAAAGGATAGACTGAGATAAAGAAGGATGGTGAAAGGCAGCTGGCAGGAGTTACTAACTCATTCTTCCAGTTAAGAGTGCTAGTTACTAATGCTTTATTTAAACTGATGGCGGCCCTGGGACAGTAGATGTTGTCCTGGCTGAAAATAGCTCTTGTTTCAGGGTCCTTATTCACAGGGAATCAGGCCACCCAGGTTGAGAGGGAGATAATTCTGAAAGAAGATGAAAGGTCCCCCATGACTCCCGCTCCCCATCCCTTCCTTACTCCCCGGAGGACTGTATTTTCACTTACATATAAACTAAGTAAAAAAGACTTACTTTTAAGATGTTCTTAAAGACCTAAGTAATAACTATAAAATAACCATTTCTTTCCCTGCCCCGCAATCCCAATCCTTTTCTATAAATTAACTGTTTGGCTGGGTGTCCCAGTTGCTTTTCTGTTTTCATATCTATAAATTTGCTTATCGAGATAGTGCTTTGTTTCACTGCCTTTACATATATCTGTTGTTCATCTAGTTTTTAAAAAAAATAATTTATCTTTGTAGTACTTGTGGAGAAGATTTCATAGTGCTCTGCCTCATTAATTTTAAGTCACAGTATAACTTAATTTTAGTTTATGTAATTATTCTGCTTTGATAACAGTTGTTATTTCCATTTAGTTTTACTGCAGACAGTGCTTTAGTAAACATCTTACAAATGCTTCTTAGTGCTCATATGCTAGCATTCTCGGAGGTAGACATCAAGAAGGGGGCCCGCTGGGTCAAGGACTTACATGCATAACACACACTGCCGGACTGCTCTCCAGAACGCCTTATTTGTATAAAAGTGGCAATTTCCCCACAACCTTTCCCTAACTGATAACCAGTATTTAAATTTTTTTTCCAATTTGTTGGTTAGAAACAGAATTACAATTTTATAATTTTTATTTTTTGAATTACTAATTAGGTTAAACCTCTTGCATGGCTTTTTGTCATTTGTACTTAGTTTTATGATGTTCCTTTTTATATTTGACTCTTTTCTGTTGGACTGTTTGCAGTTTTAAGGTATTTTATAGGCATTAAAAAAAAAAGATTTTATTTATGTATTTATTTGACCCGGGTATGGTGGGGAGACAAAAGCTGGGGGAACAGCAGAGTGAGAGGGAGAAGCAGGCTCCTCACGCCTGCAATTATGACATGAGCCAAAGGCAAGTGCTGAACCACTGAGCCATCCAGGGACCCTTTCATAGGTATTTTTAATATTTATTTTATATATATTTATATTTTGTTACATAAGTCCAAATCTTTTCTTCTAGTCAGTTGCTTTTTTTTTAAAGTAAAATTTTAGATTTATAGGAACATTGCAAAGATAGTACAGAGGGTTCCTATATAGTCTTAACTAGTTTCAGTTTCCTTCACCTTTACTCTCTGCATTAGTCACCTCAGGCTGCCAAGATGAATACACAGACTGGATGGTTTAAACAACAACAACAATGTTTTGTTTTTGTTTTTGGTTTTTTTACAGTTCTGGATGTTGGAAGTCCCAGGATTAAGGTGCCACCAGGGTTGGTTTTGGTGAAGCCTCACTTCCTAGCTTCCTCTGACCTCACATGGCTTTTACTTTGTGTGCACAGAAAGAAAGATCAATCTCTGGTATCTCTTTTCTTTCTTTTCTTTTTTCCCCTTTCTTCCTCCCTCCCTCCCCTGTCCCTCTCTCCCTCCCTCCTTCCTTCTCTCCTTTCTTTCCTTCTTTCTCTTTCTTTTTCAGATTTTACTTATTTGAGAGAAAGAGAGCAGGGGAAGAGGGATAGCAGACTCAACGCTGAGTGCAGATCACAATGCAGAGCTCAATCTCAGGGTCCTGAGTTTATGACCTGAGCTGAAACCAAGAGTCAGACCCAGGTGCCCCTCTTCCAATTCTTTTTTTTTTTTCCTTTTTTTTTTTTTTTAAATTACAATTTGTTTTCAAGGACATAGGCCTATGAATCATTAGTCTTAAACAATTCACAGCACCCACCATAGCACATACCCTTCCCAGTGTCCATTATCCTGCCACCCTGTCCCTTGCCCCACACCTCCAGCACCCCTCAGTTTGTTTCCTGAGATTAAGAGTCTCTTATGGTTGTCTCCCTCCCTGGTCCCATCTTCTGTCATTTTTCCCTCTCTTCCCCCCACGAACCCCTGCCCTGCCCCGCAAATTCCTTGTATCAGAGAGAACATAACGATAATTGTCTTTTTCTCGTTGACTTATTTTGCTTAGCATAATACCCTCTAGTTCCATCCATGTTGTTGCAAATGGCAAGATTTCAGGATTTTTTGATGGCTGCATAGTATTCCATTGTGGTGTGTGTGTGTGTGTGTGTGTGTGTGTGTGTGTATGTGTGTGTGTGATGTAATCTCCCCCACATCTTTATCCATTCATCTGTTGCTGGACATCTGGGCTCTTTCCATAATTTGGCTATTGTGGACATTGCTGCTATGAACATACAGGTGCCTGTGCCCCTTCAGATCATTACATTTCTATCTTTAGGGTAAGTACCCAGTAGTGCGATTGCTGGGTTGTAGGATAGCTCTATTTTCAACTTTTTGGGAACCTCCATACTGTTTTCCAGAGTGGCTGCACCAGCTTGCATTTCTACCAAGAGTGTAGGAGGCTTCCCCTTTCTCTGCATCCTCACCAACACCTTTTGTTTCCTGATTTGTTAATTTTAGCCATTCTGACAGGCGTGAGGTGGTATCTCCCTGTGGTTTTGATTTGTAGTTCCCTGGTGCCGAGTGATGTTGAACACTTTTTCATGTGTCTGTTGGTCATTTGGATATCTTCTTTGCAGAAATGTCTGTTCATGGCTTCTGCCCATTTCTGATTGGATTATTTGTTCTTTGGGTATTGAGTTTGATAAGTTCTTTATAGATTTTGGATACCAGCCCTTTATCTGATATGTCCTTTGCAAATATCTTCTTCCGTTCTGTCAGTTGTCTTTTGATTTTGTTGACTGTTTCCTTTGCTGTGCAAAGCTTTTTATCTTGATGACATCCCCATAGTTCATTTTTGCCCTTGCGTCCCTTGCCTTGGTGATGTTTCTGAGAAGAAGTTGCTGTGACTGAGGTTGAAGAGGTTGCTGCCTGTGTTCTCAAGGAAGGGATTCCTTTCTCACATTGAGGTCTTTCATCCATTTAGACTATATTTGTGTGTGGTGTAAGGAAATGGCCCAGTTTCATTCTTCTGCATGGGCTGTCCAATTTTCCCAACACCATTTGTTGAAGAGACTGTCTTTTTTTCCACTGGACAGTCTTTCCTGCTCCTTTGAAGATGAGTTGACCATCGGATTGAGGGTCCATTTCTGAGCTCTCTATTCTGTTGCATTGATCTATGTGTCTGTTTTTGTGCTAGTACCATACTGTCTTGATGATTAAAACTTTGTAATAGAGCTTGAAGTCTGGAATTGTGATGCCGCCAAATTTGGTTTTCCTTTTCAACATTCCTCTGGCTATTCAATGTCTTTTCTGGATCCATATAAATTTTAGGATTATTTGTTCCATTCCTTTGAAAGGAGCTGATGTATTTTGATAGGGATTGCATTAAACATGTAGATTGCTCTAGGTAGCATAGACATTTTCACAATATTTGCTTTTCCAGTCTATGAGCATGGAACGTTTTTCCATTTCTTTGAGTCTTCCTCAATTTCTTTCATGAGTACTTTATAGTTTTCTGAGTACAAATTCTTTGTATCTTTGGTTAGGTTTATTCCTAGTATCTTATGGCTTCGGGTGCAATTGTAAATAGGATTGACTCCTTAATTTATCTTTCTTCTGTCTTGTTGGTGTATAGAAATGCAGTTGATTTCTGTGCATTGATTTTATATCCTGACACTGTACTAAATTCCTGTATGAGTTCTAGCAGTTTTGGAGTGGAGTCTTTTGGGTTTTCCACATAAAGTATCATATCATCTGCAGAGAGTGAGAGTTTGACTTCTTCTTTGCTGATTTGGATGTGCTTTATTTCTTTTTGTTGTCTGACTGCTGTGGCTGGGACTTTTATTACTATGTTGAGGAGCAGTGATGGTAGTGGATGACCCTGCCGTAGTCCTGACCTTAGAGGAAAGCGCTGTTTTTCCCCAATGAGAATGATACTTGCTGTGGGTTTTTCATAGATGGCTTTGATGATATTGAGGTATGTATCCTCTGTCCCTACACTGTGAAGAGTTTTGATCAAGAAAGGATGCTATACTTTGTCAAATGCTTTTTCAGCATCTATTGAGAGTATCATATGGCACTTGTTCTTTCTTTTATTAATGTATTGTATCACAGTGATTGATTTGCAGATGTTGAACCAATCTTGTAGCCCAGGAATAAATCCCACTTGGTTGTGGTGAATAAGCCTTTTAATGGACTGTTGGATCCTATTGGCTAGTATTTTGGTGAGAATTTTTGCATCCATGTTCATCAGGGATATTGGTCTATAATTCTCCTTTTTGATGGGGTCTTTGTCTGGTTTTGGGATCAAGATAATGCTGGCTTTGTAAAATGAAATTGGAAGTTTTCCTTCCATTTCTGTTTTTTTGGAACAGTTTCAGGAGAATAGGTATTAAATTAATTCTTCTTTAAATGTTCGGTAGGATTCTCTTGGGAAAACCTCTGGCCCTGGGTTTTTATTTTCTTGGGCGATTTTTGATTACTGCTTCAATTTCTGTACTGTTTATGGATCTGTTCAGGTTTTCGGTTTCTTCCTGGTTCAGTTTTGGTAGTTTATATGTCTCTAGGAATGCAGCCATTTCTTCCAGATTGTCTAATTTGCTGGAGTATAGTTGCTTCTAATATGTTCTTATAATTGTTTGTATTTCTTTGGTGTTGGTTGTGATCTCTCCTCTTTCATTCATAATTTTATTAATTTGGGTCCTTTCTCTTCTTTTTGATAAATCTGGCCAGGTGTGTAGCAATCTTGTCGATTCTTTCAGAGAACCAGGTCTTAGTTTCATTGATCTGTTGTACTTTTCTTTTGGTTTCTATTTCATTCATTTCTACTCTGATATTTATTATTTTTCTTCTCCTGCTGGGTTTAGGCTTTATTTGCTGTTCTTTCTCCAGTTCCTTTAGGTGTAGTGTTAGGTTGTGCATTTGAGACCTTTCCTGTTTCTTTTCTTTTTCTTTTTCTTTTTTTTTTAAGATTTTGTTTATTTATTGGACAGAGAGAGATTACAAGTAGGGAGAGAGGCAAGCAGAGAGAGAAGGAAGCAGGCTCTCTAAGCAGAGAGCTGAATGCGGGCCTCGATCCCAGGACCCTGAGATCATGACCTGAGCCAAAGGCAGAGGCTTAACCCACTGAGCCACCCAGGTACCTACCTTTCCTGTTTCTTGAGAAAAGCTTATATTGCTATATACTTTCTTCTCAGGACTGCCTTCATTCTATCTCAAAGATTTTGAACTGTTGTGTTTTCATTTTCATTTGTTTCCATGAATTTTTAAAATTCTTCTTTAACTTCCTTTTTGACCCATTCATTCTTTAATAGGATGCTCTTTAACCACCATATATTTGAGTTCTTTCCAACTTTTCTCTTGTGGTTGAGTTCTAGTTTCAAAGCATTGTGGTCTGAAAATGTGCAGGGAATGATCCCAGTCTTTTGGTACCAGTTGAGACCTGATTTGTGACTCAGGATGTGATCTCTTCTGGAGAATGTTCTGTGTGCACTAGAGAAGAATGTCTGTCGCTTTGGGATAGAATGTTCTAAATATACCTGTCATGTCCATTCTCATCCAGTGTGTCATTTAAAGCCTTTATTTCCTTGTTGATCTTTAGCTTAGATGATCTGTCCATTTCAATGAGTGGGGTGTTAAAAGTCCCCTGCTATTGTATTATTGTCCAATGTGTTTCTTTGATTTTGTTATTATTTGGCTAATATAATTGTCTGATCCCATGTTAGGGGCATAGATCTTCTTGTTTGACAGACCGTTTAATTATGAGATGTGTGTAGAAGATATTCTTATTATAGTCTTTGGTTTAAAATCTAATTTATTTGATATAAGGATTGGCACCATGGCTTTCTTTTGATGCCATTAGCATGGTAAATTGTTCTCTACCCTCTCACTTTAAATCTGGAGGTGTCTTTGGGTCTAAAATGAGTTTCTTGCAGACAGCATATCCACGAGTCTTTTTTGTTTTTTTTCATCCATTCAGATACACCCTGTATCTTTTGATTAGGGCATTTAGCCCATTTACATTTAGGGTAACTTGAAAGATAGGAATTTAGTGCCATTGTATTCTCTGCAAGGTGACTGTCACTATATATTGTCTCTGTTTTCTGGTCTGTTACTTTTAGGCTCTCTTTGCTTAGAGGGACCCCTTTCAAATTTTCCTGTAGGGTTGGTTTGGTGTTGGCAAATTTTTTTAGTTTTTGTTTCTCCTGGAAGCTTATTATCTCTCCTATTTTCAATGACTGGATATAGTATTCTTGGCTGCATATTTTTCTCATTTAGTGCTCTGAATATATCATGCCAGTCCTTTCTGTCTCTGTGGATAGGTCTGCTGCCAGTCTAATATTTCTACCATTATAGGTTACAGACCTCTTGTCCTGACTGTTTTCAGGATTTTCTCTTTATCACTGAGACTTATAAATTTTACTCTTAAATGACAGGGTGTTGACCTATGTACCTCCTGGATTTTGATACTTGTTCCCTTCACCAAATTAGGGAAATTCTTTGCTGTTATTTGCTCCAATATACCTTCTGCATCCCTCTCTCTTTCTTCTTCTGGGATCCCAGTTATTCTAATATTGTTTCATCTTATGGTATTACTTAATCTCTTGACTTTTCCCCTCATGGTCTAGTAGTTGTTTCTTTTATTCAGCTGCTTTATTCTCCATCATTTGGTCTTCTGTGTCACTAATTCTCTCTTCTGCCTCATTTATCCTAGCAGTAAGAGCCTCCATTTTTTATTATACCTCATTAATAGCTTTTTTTATTTCACCTTGGTTAGATTTTAGTTGTTTTATTTCTCCAGAAAGGGATTCTCTAATATCTTCTATGCATTTTTCAAGCCTAGCTAGCATCTTGATCATCGTCATTCTGAACTCTGGTTCTGTTATCTTACTAATGTCTGTATTGTTTAGGTCTCTAGCCGTCAGTACTACCTCTTTTTCTTTTCTTTTCTTGGAGCTGATTTTTTCTGCCTTGTCATTTTATCCACATAAGAATAGGTGAATGAGAGAACAGAATACTAAAAAGGTAACGACCCCAGAAAAATATACACTAAGCAAATCAAAAGAGATATGAAACTGAGGGGAGAAGACAGAAGAAAGGAATGGAAAAAAAATATATAGATGAGAACAGAGTCACACACTTGATCATTTGATTTTGGGTGTATTTTTGTCTGTTAGAAGAAGAAACGGCCTCCCCAAATTTTAAAGAAAGGAAAACTTACATATGTATATATAAATATATATATAAACATGCATATATATATATAAACATACATATATATATAAAACGGTAAGCATAATGAAGGGTTGGAATATGACTGTAAAGGTGAAAATTTAAAAATTCTAAAAAAGGAATTGATAAGAAGTTGGTTAAAAAAATAGAGAATGTCATCAGGCTGGAAACTAGAACAAAGCTAGATTTAGGGTATATTTTGCTCTGTTAGAAGAAACTGTATTCCAATATTTTAAAGAAAGAAAAACTTATATGTATACAAAAAATAAGGTTAAATACGTAAGGGATAGAATATGATTATAAGAATGAATATTTAAAAAGACTTTTAAAAAAGTATTGGTAAGATTTAGTTAAAAACATGTTAAAATAGGAATGGAAAAATTTTATTAAAGAATAGGATAAGAAAAAAAAATTTAAAAATTTAACTTTGAAAGACTAAAGAATCATGGGGGAAAAGCCTTGAATTCCGGGTGCTGCATTCCCCTGGCTCTGGAGATCTGCAGTTCTCATTGCTCGGTGAACTTGGTCTCGGGCAGGTGTTCTTGTTGATCTTCTGGGGGAGGGCCTGGTGCAGTGATTCCCAAATGCCTTTGGGTGGAACTGCACTGCCCTTGTCAGAGGCCAGGCTAAGGAATTCGCTTGGTTTGCTCCCAGTAGCTTTTGTTTCCTGAATGCTTTCCGAACAACTTTGGATGAGGAGAATGAAGGTGGTGGCTTTCTAATCCCCTCCTGGAGCTGCCGAGAGCTCAGGCCCCACTCCTCGGAGAGAAGCAGTCAGTCCCACCTCTGCCCCATCTCCAGCCGCACTCTGCTCACCCGGCCTGGGACCGAGCGTTTCTGTCTCTGGCACACAGCCCTCTTTGGAGTCTCCAAACCCAGCAGATTCCTGCAGTGTGCTCCCGCGCCGCTCCTCCTGGTGGAGGAAGGGGGGCTTCTCCCTGGATATGCCACTTGGGGGGGGGGGTCCCCTGCTCAAAGAGCAGTGGCCTGACTGCGCCAGGAATCGTGGTTTATGGCAAGCCAGACCTGAGAGCCCACTCTGTTTCGTCTTCACAGCTGGCTTTCCTGTTCTGATACCTGGGAGCTCTGCTACACTCAGGCACCCCTGTTCTTTCTGGGACCCCACAGATCCTGAAACCACACTGACCTAGCAAGGGCTCAACCCCCACCCCCACCCCCCGCTTAGCCTCTGGGGCGACATCCCTCAGTGGAGCGGACTTCTAGAAGTTCCGATTTTGTGCCCTGCTGCTCTCTTGTTGGCCTGGAGCCAGCCCCCCTCCCCTCGCTCTGTCTTCCCACATATCACCTCACATTCACTTTTTTCCCCACATCATACCCGCCAGAAAGTTGTTGCTTTTCTCCTCCTAGAATTCCTGCTGTTCTTTTGTTCAATCTCCTATTGAGTCTGTAGGTGTTCAGAATGGTTTGATAACTGTCTAGCTGAACTCCTGGGACCTGACAAAATTTAGGTCTCCTACTGCTCTGCCATCTTGCTCCTCTCCCCACTTCCAATTTTTAAAGGACTTTAGTTCTTTTGCTCTAGGGCCCCATCTTTATGACCTCATTTAATTACCTTCTTAAAGTCCTTATCTGCTGTTGGGAGATAAGGCTTCAAAATAGTATTTTTAGGGGGATGCAGTCGAGTCTCTATATTACCCATTATCTTGAAGAACTGTGGTACATTAAGACACCAACACTGGTATGTTCCTATTAAGTATATGCTAGACTTTATTCAGATATCCACAGTTTTTCCATTAATGTCCTTTTTTATTTCAGGATTCATTCTCAGTACTATATTGTTTTTGGTGTCATCTTCATAGTCATCTTAGTCTCTGACAGTTTCCTTGACAGTTTTGGGGAGTACTGGTTCAGCATTTTGTAGAATGTTTTAAGTTGTTTTTGATGTTTCTAATAACTACTCAGTTTTGGAATGAATACCACAGCAAAGTGCCCTTCTTACCACATTATATCAAGAGGTACATGAAATCCACATGACGGCACTGGTTAATGATGACCACCAAGTGTTGGCCAGGTTTCTCCTCTGTTAAGTTGCCATTTTTCCCTTTCCATAGTGTATTTTTTTTTTTAAGATTTTGTTTATTTATTTGACAGAGAGGGAGATCACAAGTAGGCAGAGAGGCAGGCAGAGAGAGAGGAGGAAGCAGGCTCCCTGCCGAGCAGAGAGCCCGATGCGGGCCTCGATCCCAGGACCCTGAGATCATGACCCGAGCCGAAGGCAGAGGCCCAACCCACTCAGCCACCCAGGCGCGCCTCCCCCCTTTTTTTTAAAGACTGTATTTATTAACTTGACAGAAACACATCGAGAGAGGGAACACAAGCAGGGGAGTGAGAGAGGGAGAAGTGGGCTTCCTGCCAAGCAGGGAGCCTGATGCTGGGCTCGATCCCAGGACCCTGGGATCATGGCCTGAGACAGAGGCAGATGCTTAACAACTGAGCCACCCAGGCACCCCACCATAGTGTATTCTTTAGTAGCAACTCACTAAGTTCACACAAAGAGGGTAGGGATTAAGCTCCACCTCTTGGAGGGAGGTATCTACATATTTTATTTGAAATTCTGTAAGGAAGGTTTGTTTCTTCTCCTTTATTTAATCACTTATTTGTATCAGCATTCCTATATATTTATTTTATACATGGGGTTATAATCCAATATTATATACTTATTTTGTTGGGAGTTTTTTTTAGGTTGGCTACAGTATTCTTTTTTCCTCCCACCCCATTTCTAAAAAATATCATCATGGTGTCTTCTGTAAATTTATCAAATCCTTCCTCTTTATCGCTTTTGCATTTTATGTTTTAGTTTAATACATTTCTTAAACATCTGAAGATAAGTGTCAGGATATGCTAGATTATGGTGTGATTGAAACTCCAAAATCTTAGTGGAATGTAACAAGCAAAGGTTTATTTTGTGTTCATGACACAAACCTATCACTGATTAGGTGAGACCTGTCCTAATTCTCTTTACTCTTGTAACCCAGGCTTGTGGAGCACAGCTAGTACATATGTAACTTTTTATTGAATATGACGTAAGTGAATTTACTTTAATAATATACACATTTGTGGGCGCCTGGGTGGCTCAGAGGGTTAAGCCTCTGTCTTGGCTCAGGTCATGATCTCAGGGTCCTGGGATCGAGTCCCACATTGGGCTCTCTGCTCAGCGGGGAGCCTGCTTCCCCCTCTTTCTCTGCCTGCCTCTCTGCCTATTTGTGATCCCTCTCTCTGCCAAATAAATAAAATCTTTTAAAAAATAATGTACACATTTGTAATATGTAATAGTAAGTCACAGAAATATGCACTTAAGGAACAACTTGATAGACGGATTGTATATATCATGGATAAATAACTAGCACAGAGACTGAAACATCATCACCATACCCCAGAAAATATCCCTTTGTAGCCTTTCCTAATCACCCTTCCAAGGATAATTCTGATTTTTATTGCCCAAGTTTTGTCTTGTTTTAAAATCTGTGTAAATGGAATCATATTGTATGTACTCTTATATCTGGCTGCTTTCACTAAACAGTATGTTTGTAAGGGTCATCTGTGATAATTGTGCATGGTCATGGTTCATTCTTATTTTAATTTAATATGCCATTGTAAACAAGTATCAGTGTTTCAGTCTACTGTTTCTGAACATTGGTTGTTTCCCATTTCTGTTTTCAGTCATTATTTTCAGATGGTTCTATGAACCTCTTTTTTGTATCTTTCTTGATGAGTATGTATGTATGTGTTATACATACACACATATATGTATATATACATATCTATAGATCTAGAAGTAGAATTACTAAATCGTAAAATGTGTGATGTTCATTTTTTTACGATCTGACAGTTTTCTTTTCTTTTCTTTCTTTCTTTCTTTCTTTTTTTTTTTTTTAAAGATTTATCCATTTTGGAGAGAGAGCTAGCCTGGGGAGTGGGGAGAGTATGGAGAGGAAGGGCAGAGGCAGAGAATCTCAGGGAGACTCCCTGCTGAACATGGAGCCTGATGCAGGGCTTAGTCTTACAACCCTGAGATCTGACCTGAGCAGAAATCAAGGGTCAGAGGCTTAATTGAGTGAACCACTCTGGTGTCCCATCTTTTTTCCTTTTCTTTTCTTTTCTTTTCTTTTTTCTCTTCTCTTCTTTTCCTTTTCTTTTCTTTCTTTCTTTTCTTTTTTCATTTATTTTTCTTTTCTTTTCTTTTCCTTTCTTTTCTTTTTTCTTTCTTTTCTTTCAGATCTATTTATTTATTTCAGTGGGGGGGGGTAAGGGAGAGATGGAAAGAATCCCAAGCAGACTCCCTGCCAAGCATATAGCCTGAGGTGAGGCTCTATCCTTCAGCCCCAAGACCACAACTGAGCTGAAAACCCAATCAACTGAGCCACCCAGGCACCCCTGGACAGTCTCAGAGTTTTCTGAAGTGGTTTGTGGTATGGCTATAATCTTGAATGCTGCTGGCCTGTGGAAGAGAAAATTCTGCAGGGTTTTGTACCATAACTGTAATGCACCAGCCTGAAAGCAATACATATCTCACCTCCACTCAGTTAGCTGTAAGGAAGTCAGGATATGCAACTCTACATCCTGTGGAGAACCAGAATTACTATATTCAGCTTTTTATTCAGGTATAGTTTATTTTTTTATGAGTAGTGTGACAAGGAGACATTTTGTAGGCAGATCAGTTTCTTCAGATTTTTGTTTAACCATATTCTACATATTTTAATATGAATTCTTATTGACATTAATTTTAAGTGTGTCAAATTTGGTTTGAATTTCTCTATGTTGTACATTATGTAGGAATATATTTTTTGTGTTATCCTTTCATCAGTAAGTTTCCAATATTATTGTATTTTGGTCATTGTATGGCTGTATATATGGTTTCTTTTTTTTGTTTGTTTAATAAAGATTTTATTTTTAGCAGATCACAAGTAGGCAGGGAGGCAGGCAGAGAGAGGAGGGGGGAAGCAGGCTCCCCGCCAAGCAGAAAGCCCAACGTGGGACTCGATCCCAGGACCGCCACCCAGGTGCCCCGTATATAGGGTTTCTGCTTTCTGGAAGTTCTTGTGATTTCCATGTGACCTTGATACATGGTGACTTAAGTGCCTGTTTGCAAGCTTTATGTTCTCTATTGAAAACAGTATTCTGTGTTTACTAGATCAGACTTCTAAGTCCTTATTTTTTGGAGGTATGTTAGTGTTTTATGATTATGGATTTATTAATTTCTCCTATTTTCACTAGTTTTCCTTTATGGATTTTAAATCTCTTGTCATAAAATGTTATTGTTGTGATCTCTTGGCAGATTATATCTTTAATCATGAAATATCTTCATCTTTCTGTTGCTTTTTGCTGTGGATTCTACAGGCATACCTTCAGGCCGCTGCAGTTCAGTGACTATCACAATAAAGCCAATCAAATGAACTTTTTGATTTCCCAGTGCATATAAATGTTATGTTAGTTATATGGCCCAGTCTTTTAAGTATGCAGTAGCATTATATAAAAAAAACAATGTGTATACCTTAATTAAGAAATACTTTATTGCTAAAAAGCCTCTTGCTGGTGGAGAGTCTTGCCCGGATGTGGATGGCTACTGACTGATCAGGGCGGTGCTTGTGGAGTTTGGGTGGCTGTGGCAATTTCTTAAAATAGGACAACAGTGAGATTTGCCACACGGATTGACTCTTCTTTTCGGAAATGATTTCTCCATAACATGTAGTACTGTTTGACAGCATTTTACCAACAGAACTTCCTTCAAAATTGGAGTCAGTCCTCTAAAACCTGGCTGGCTGCTTTTATCACCTGTTAGATAATATTCTAAATCCTTTGATGTTATTTTAGCATTCTTCACAGCATCTTCACCAGGAGTAGGTTCCATCTCAAATAACTACTTGTATGGCATATGCATTTTATCATGCGGTTTGCAGCAGTCCAGTCACGTCATCAGGTTCCACTTCTCATTCTGGTTCTTTTGCTAGTCCCTCACATCTGCAGCTATTTCTTCCACTGAAGTCATGGACCCCTGAAAGTCATCCATGAGGGTAAAATCAGTTTCTTCCACACTCCTGGTTATGTTGATCTTTGACCTCTTCCCATGAATTATGAATGTTCTTAATGGCATCTAGAATGGTGAATCCTTCCTAGAAGGTTTTTGATTTGCTTTTTGCAGATCCATAAGTGGAACCACTATCTGTGACAGCTATAGCCTTACAAAATGTATTTCTTAAATATTTCTTAAAAATGTCTTAAATTAAAAGTCAAAATGACTCCTTGATCATGTGCTACAGAATGAATGTTCTGGTAGCAGGTACGAATACATTTATCTCATTGTGTATCTCCCATCAGTGCTCTTAAGTGACCAGGAACATTGTCAATGAGCAGTAATATTTTGAAAGGATCTTTTTCTCTGAGCAGTAGGTCTCAACATTGGACTTAAAATATTCAGTAAACCATACTATAAAGAGATGTGCTGCCATCCAAGCTTTGTTGTTTCATTTGTAGAGCACAGGCAGAGTAGATTTAGCATAATTCTCAAGGGCCCTAGGATTTTCAGAATGGTAAATGGCTTCAACTGAAAGTTACCAGCTATGTCAGCCCTTAACAAGAGAGTCAGCCTGCCCTTTTAAGTTTTGAAGCCAGGCATTGACTTATTTTCCTAGCTATGGAAGTCCTAAATGATATGTTCCAATAGAAGGCTGTTTCCTCTACACTGAAAGTCTGTCGAGTATAGCCCTCTTCATTAATTACCTTGGCTAGATCTCCTGGATAACTTTCTGCTTCATCTTGTACTTGTATGCCATGGAGATGGCTTCTTTCTATTAACCTTATGAATCAACCTCTGCTAGCGTCAGACTTTTATTTCTCTCAGCCTTCACAGAATTGGAGAGATGGGGCCTTGCCATGGCTTAGGCATTGGCCTAAGGGAATGTTACCACTAGCGTGATCTTCTATCCATATCACAAAAACTATCCCCAAATCCATAATAAGGCTATCTCACTTTTATTATCATTAATGTGTTTACTGGAATAACACTTTTTATTTTATTCAAGAACTTATTCTTTGCATTCACAACTCTGCTGTTCTGGTGTGAGAGGCCTAGCTTTCAGCCTATCTTGGCTTTTGACATGCCTTCCTCAACAAACTTAGTAATGTCTACCTTTGGATTTAAAGCAAGGAATGTGTAATTCTTCCTTTCACTTGAACACTTAGAGGACAATTATTAATTGGCTTAATTCCAGTATTGTTGTGTCTCAGGCAATAGGGAGGCCTGAGGAGAGGAAAGAGATATGGGGAAAAGGATAGTTGGCGGAGTAGACAGATTAAT
>PITA01029481.1:0-17841 GCA_004023965.1 Spilogale gracilis | reverse complement strand
CTCAATTTCATTCTTTTGTATGTAGATATAGTTGTCCCAGTATCATTTGTTGAAAAGCTACTTTGCCTCATTTAATTGTCATGACACACTTGTTGCAAATCAACTGACCACAGCGTGAGGGTTTATTTCCAGACGCTATATTCTTCTTCACTGATCTATACAGCTATCCTCACACCACTATCAAACTGTCTTGATTGCTGTAGACTTGTAGTAAGTTTCAAAATGAGGAAGTAGAGTCCTCGAACTTTGTTCTTCTTTTTCAAGATTACCCTTAAATTTCCGTATGAATTTTAGGATCGGTTTAGCAATTACTGCAAAGAAGGCAGAAGCGGGCTAGGATTTTGACGGGGAAGGTTTAGAGTTCCTGTTCAACCCCTCCTGAACTCTAGCTCCACCTCCTGGGTTCCCTGAGACACCCTGGGATCTTTTCCATAACTTCCGCTTAACTGGGTTACACTGAGTCCTTCTTGCTTACAATCAGAAGAACCTTAACCCGGCACAAGTAAGAACACAGTCCTACACACTGTCCCAAACAACCATCTCAACACCACCTCCCCGGGACTAAAGCACACAAACTGTCCTCCAGATAACCACCAGAGTCCCAATCTCAACACTGGCCAGTGTCCCCAACCACCTTGTAACCAGTTCCCTTACAGGTTACATACATCATTTTTACCAGTTAAACAAGCCCTCAGTAAATGCTTGTGAAATTGAACTAGGAACCCAAAACAGCACCAAAAGAAATAATCCTGGGCACCTGGGTGGCTCAGTGGGTTAAAGCCTCTGCCTCTGGCTCAGGTCATGATCTCAGGGTCCTGGGACTGAGGCCCATATCAGGCTCTCTGCTCAACAGGAAACCTGCTTCCCCCTCTCTCTCTGCCTGCCTCTCTGCCTACTTGTGATCACTCTCTCTCTCTCTCTCTGTCAAATAAATAAATAAAATATTTTTTAAAAAAAAAGAAATACTCCTCACACTCTACACTCCTTAGTAACCCCGCTTCATGCCTACATCCCCTTCAATCTGGAGATAAGAAGTTCTAGGAAATCAGCCATCGTTTTACCCACTGGACAAGGGATATGAACCCTTAAGCCTGGAGAAGTTAAATGTCTTGCCCCGGAGCTACTTGCCCTGAACACTGAAGTGCACTGTGGCACACACACCCTATGCCAACCAGCACAGGCACAGGCATACCCACTGTCCCACCCACTCTCCAAGAGCTGCCCTAGAAGCTACCTCCTCCTGGCAGTCTTCCAAGACTGCCCCCTCTGACACCAACTCTACAAAGGGACAGAAAGCAGGGACTGTTTGCTATCTGACCCTGCCCTGCTAACTGTTCAACCTCACCCTTCTGAGCAAAGTAGGCCGAAGTGGGAAGCCTTGCACCCTGTATTCTAACCCTCAAGAGCAGCTCTGCTTTGCCCAGGGACCTGTGCCCAGGGCACACACAGCCAGTGCTAGCAACCAGATGGCATGCAAGGGGAGGCCATCCCAGAAAGTCTTTCAGGTGAGATGGAGGGTTACATGCAGGAAAAGCTGCCTCTGCAGGACAACACTCCACTGCCTCCATGATTCTTTATGCACAAGCTAATTCACATATGGCCAGATATTTTGGGCTACTGACCAATGCTAGTTTTTCCTCCCAGAACTCCCCTCCTTTTCAAGGGACTCAACTGGAGCAGGTGGCTGGTCACTCACTGCCCAGGGAAGGGATGGAGACAGAAGCTGATTTTGTTAGTCTGAAGGGGAAAGGGGGTCAGGATGCAAACAAAATGGTGTGACCAGAAACACACCTGGAAAAGAAGCAAAGATGGTGATGGAGGAAGAGACAGGTATGTCTGCTCAGGGTTTCCCAGACAGACGAGCAGACATATGTCCAAGCACAACAGATGACTTCCAGACCCCAAATCTGGTGTTGCAGCCTCAGAGAGCCCCAGGGCTGGGCTCACAGGATGACATTTGCCTGGTAACAGGTGACTCACGCACGTGTACGGGCACACGCACATGCATACACACATAGGTGGGCACGCACACACACTGGGGTGTTTAATGAAGTTCTAGAACTGTATGGCCCAATTTTCCAGGTAGGCAGGAATGTCAAAAAGTCTGATGGAACTGGGGTTTCACAGAATAATCACGATCATAGGAAATATAATTATCTCCTTACATCCCCAAGTTGTGGCCTAGAAGACACTGCTGTCCACATTACCATCACTCTGGCCCGCGCTGTTCCCAGTCCAGCATCTCCCTTTCAGCAACTGCCCCAAGAACCAAGAGCCTGGTCCAACCTCTCCAGTGCAAAGCCCCTAAGACTGAGATGGAGAACATGACAAACCAACAGCCCCGTTCATGTCTCCCACAACTCAGGGGGGAAAGGAGGGCCACAGTGGACCTCTGGCCTACCATCATCTTTGATCACTACATAACAGGAAGTGGCTACTTACTTGACCTTTAGGCTCGCCAGCATGGTCTTGTCGATCCTGCCAAGAGAAAAGCAAAGGCTTTGATCAGTGCTGGGGCTGAAGGCTCCCACCTAGCACCTGCAAGGGAGGTCCCTTGGTCAGGTCAGACCACCAAGCCAGTGGTATCAATGACATCACTGGCCCAGTCTGAATCCGGGCTCTGACTAAACAGCCAGAGATCGCAAGCACTGTGTAGACAACATTTCCCTTCATTACCCCCAAGCCACAAGAGAACTCTGCAAGCCAACTCCAGGAATCCCTGGCAGCCAGACAATCAACACATTGATACTTCCTGGGCTTCTGCTTTGGAATGATGCCTGCACCACGGACCCCACCCCACTCCCACCACCCACCCCATTCCGGGAGCTGCCAGTCCATGTGAGGAGTCAGGCCCCACTCCTGAGACAGAACCCAACATCAGGCTCCAGGGTGCATGAGCAAGTGGGATCTGTCAGGCATGGGGCTCAGAGCAGGGAAGATCACGTTTACGGCAGACTGTCCCGGCAGCCAGCTCCTCCACCCCAGCCCGCACCCACTCTCGCTGGAAGACAAGACAGGGCTGCTAAGCTTCTATTTTTACCCTCTGCATATGCCAGCCCTTATGACCGGTAAAAAAGGCCCTCCCCTCTCTCTAGAGACAGAAAGGTGGGCGAGATTCCCATTGACACTGTCTTCTCTTGCTTAGGGGTCACGACTACCAGTGTCACCACCAGCCCCATGTATTCGCCACCACCCTGGCACCAGCATCAGTGTCACTACACCTCCATGTCACCCTCACCATCTGTGTCCCCACTACCCTGTGTCATCACCTTCAGCGTCACCCCATATCCCCCCCGTGTCACCACCACTGCCATGTCAGCATGACCATCAGTGCCACATCCAGGATGCTTTCAGCCTCCCCCTCCAGTCAGCTCAGCTTTGCCATAGGTTTCCTACAGGCAGCATCGGGATGGGAGCAGTATGGGGCCACACAGGAAGGACACAGAGCTGCCTTGGCAATCACAAGTCGGCGCCAAGCCCTTGAGCTGGGAGGCAGGATCCTTTGGCTCTGGGTAAACTCCCAGCACCTTCTGATCTCAGTCCCCAGCAGCAAAACAAGCCACACCCCAAGGCTCCTGACCCAGGTCCCTCCCAGCTCCCTCCCCACTACACCCTAGGCCCCTATCATGGAGCCTCCCCAACTGGTCCCCAATAGTCTCATGGGGCCCCCAATCCCTCTGGCCTGCAGACATTCCTCCTCTCCCATTCTGCCCACCAGATGAGGATAGGGTGACTCTAGGGGGCAGACCCCTACATTCTGCTATAAAATTTGTAGCCCAGAGCTACCTAATTATAACCCCTAACAACAAGCCCTTACATTTTGTATTTTCTCAAGGACTCTCTTTTAATTCCTACAACATCTCTCCGTTGAGGATAAGGCGGAAATCCCCCACTTTCCCATGGGGAAACTGAGACCCGGAGAGGGGAAGTGTCCTGCCTGAGTTCCTCAAAGAGTCAAGGTGGGGCCAGCACTTAGAACCAGGACTCAGTGCCCTCTCAACCTAACCACCCACCACCAGGTGGCACTGTGGGTCACAGCAACCCCACCTCACCACCACCCCACCCCTACTTGTCATCCCCCCACCCCCTCTACCCCCGGCCCCACTTCCTCGGCCGGCACCCACGCCCACACCCAGTCAGCAGTCTCTCCACAAGGGTCTCACACTGGGGTGCGGCCCTGGGAGGGCGGGACCAATGGCCTTGGCAGGACTGAGACGGGAGGCAGAGCAGCAGCCTGTAACACTGGGCTCCTCTCTTTCAGAAAGCCAAACACCCCAGGGTCTCCCTGCCGCCTTCTGTCCTCCCCACTTCCCATCTGCCCCACCCCATTCCCTCCCTCACCCTGTCTGCCCCTGATGATACTGGTTCTCCACCCTGGCATCCAACGGAGCTTCTAGACTACCAGTCTAGTCTGGTCACCATCTGGAGGGGACCAGGGCTCCAGGGATCTGCCCTTTAGTCTCCAACCCTCCCAGCGGGTGGCCATCTCTGGATAATACCTACTCTAACCCCGCAACCCCACCAGGAAGCCCTGCCATCCCCTCAAATTCAATGAGCCCCTAACCAAATGCCTGTCATGAGCAAAAAACACATCTCATAGTCACTCCATAAGCGTGGACTGAGCATGCACAACGTGCCACATACAGCTCCCGGGTCCGCTCCATACCTCCCAGAGAAACGTGGCTCTTAGGGGAAACCCTCTCATGGCCTGAGCCCCGCCCTGCAGCGATCCCAGCCAGCCTGACTGGGAAGCAGACAAGGCGATTCAAACCCAGAGCCCACACTTGGCACAGCAACCCCTTGGCCAGGGGGGCGTCAGGGCAGGGGGCACCGTGAGCAGGCACCAGTCTGCACTGTGCTAGCCCCAGCACCATGTCATCCTCAGTCTCTGCCTCCGCCAAACATGCAGCACCCACAACCCCTTCCTGCCGGAGGATGGAAGACGAAAGGCCAAGTGCCTTGGGAGAGAAGGGAAAGGAAAGTCAAAGGCTGCGCACATGCAGAAGCGTAACCAGATGGAGGAGCAGATGGAGCCCACCTCCTCCCAGCCCCTGCAACCCCTCCCTCTCTCCCTTGCCTCAGCAACCCCCCAGTTGGCCCACCAGCCCCCATAACAGGGCACCCCCAGTCACCCTCCCTGCAGCAGTGGGAACCTTTCCTCTGACAATGCCCCAGGCCCAGAAGCTGAAAGGAAACTGATAATGAAAACCACGAGACCCCGCTCCTCAGCTAAGGAGAAGCTGCCAGCAGCTGGTAACGAGAGACAAGTCTTTGACCTCAGTCTCCCCATTTTCTGGCCCACTGGGGAGGGAAGAGCCTCTCCCTTCTCCTGCACAGAAGCTCAGCGGCCTCGAGGACCAGGCAAGAGGCTGGAGCACCAAGCCAGCGGGATTGGCTGCCCGGGCTGGGAAGAGGGACCTCTGGCGACAGGCCTGTCTCTCCTTCACAGCTCACCCCCAGAGCAGAGGCAGCCCGAAGGTCAAGTGGGCCACAGATGCCCCCCACACAAAGTCACACACAGATGACGCAGACCACACACATGCACAGACAAGAGCATGCAAAGCTACAGAAGACCAGAGGTGCCGACACCTGCTCAAAAATGCAGAGTGCACACGTGGTCACACACCTAACACACCTATGCAGCCAGCCACACGCTTCATACACGGGCTCCCAGGTGAGTAGCGGCAGACATGCCACATACACACACACACACATCCACGATCATCACAGAGGGACCTACACACAGGAACACATGACAAGACACACTCAATCCCGACCACACCAGCTTGCTCACACTGGCTCCAGCTCCAACCTTCTGGACTCACAAGATCCTACTCCAGGGACAGTGAGGACAAGCCCGGTGCCTGGTACCCTCACCATCTCCCACCAGCCCCGGGATCTGCAGTGTTCCCTCCCCACCCAGGTCCCAGGTCTCAGGCAAGACCCGCGCCCTCTGCTCCCACAGGTGGCCACAGCAGACACAAGACTTCCCAGCTAGGTTCACTCCCATCCCTTCAGCAGCCCTCCCTTTGTCACCTACCATCCGAAGCCCCCAAAGGAGACGCTGCGCTTCCTGCGAAACATGGTTATAGCTGCAGGGCCCCGGGTCCCAGCAACGTTCCCGGGGCTGTTGGCAAAAGGACCGTGGCGCAGCCAGGTCAGTGGAGCCACAGGCGTAGAGCAGGACACCCAGTGTGGCACCTCCCCCAGTGCCTGCCCCCCAACCCCAGCACTTCCTGTGGGTGAGGCCGCAGGGCTGGGAGGTGTGTCCTGCCCCCCCCCAGGAGGCACTGAGACAGCCAGCAGGGGAGTTCTCAGAGGGCAGCTTCCCCACGCCCAGAGGAACCCACAGCTCCGGAAGGGGCTCGGCTGGCAGATTGCACCAGAACCCAACTTGGCAGCTCAGTCCCACACAGCCCCAGCTTCCCAGAACCCAAAGGAGGGTGAGGCACAAGCACACACAAATGTGGGTGCTGAAAGAGAGACAGAGAGCCTACTGGAAGGCTCGGGAGACTTGGAGCAGGCCCCTTGCACCTACTCCCTGGGGCTGCCCGAGACGGGACCGCTGTCTTCCTGCTCCAGCAGGGCTCCACAGGCTTAGGGGCACTCAAAGGGCACAGGGGCACAGACACGTGCATATGAATCCACACATGGGAGCCATAGGGGCACAGAGGTGTGCTCACACGAGTGTCCACAGACACACACACACACACACACAGGCACCACACATTCCCATGCAAGCACATACAGACCTCAACAGACACCTGTGTGTAGAGTTCATGTTCATGTAACTCCCCACGAGACAAAGGCTCATCATGCAGGGAGAATGACCCACATGCACACGCCCAGGCACACACTCCGACTGCACACATGCCCCTCGGTGCATTCATACGTACCCATGCACAGACAGACTCCCTCACAGTCTAGACAGTGGTCAGCGTAGCCACCCTTCATGCTGGCGATAGTGGGGGTGGGAGGGTGACCCACATGTACGAGTGCCTTTGTTTCCCACTGGAACTCGAGGCTAGCCCTCAGCTCTGCATGCACCGGTGCTGGCCATGCCAGGTATATGGTAGGTGCTCACTAATGACAGTCCAAGGAAGGGTGCAGCGGAGGCCCCAGCAGGGGCTGGGGTGGGAAGGACCACAGGCGGGGCACAGGGGCCCTGCTCTGCCCTCAAGCAGTGGAGAGAGGGAAATACAGTTGCCTTGGCCTTTTTCACTGGCCCACCCTCCCCACAGCTTCCTGTTTGGGGCCCACTGCCACTCTGGGCGTCAGATGGGCGGGGCCCAACGCCCCCACCCCCAGGTCACAGACAAAGGACACAGGCATTTCTATTTTCTGGACTCCTCCGGAGCAGGGAAGGCCACACAGGTGGCTGGTGGCCCCTGGGATGGGCCGCAGGAGCAGCTTCAGGGCCCGGCCCAGTTCCGATCTGTGAGTGGCAAGTATGGGGTCCTTTCCTCGAAGGGAACTGGCCTCCTCCACAGAAGCCTGGTGGTCCTTGGTTCAGCCGCATCCTCTGCCCCACCTTCGCCAGGAAAGGAAGGATGGTGTGGCCCACCCTCTGGGGTTGCATTAGACCCCTGGCAAATAGCATGGACGCTTGGGGTCCTGGCCCTCATCCACTGGGCCTTCCTCTAGGTAAAACCACTCTGCTCCATGCACCCCAAGAAGGAGCACCTGGCCAGTCTGGCTAACCAGAGTGCCCACCCTGCCGGCCGCAGTGATGTGTGCAGGGGTGGGCAGGAGAACTCGGGACCTCACTCCCAGAGCACACCCCCTCTCCCACCAAGGCTGCCAAACCACAGGATGGACACAGAGCACAGAGGAGAGCAGGGCCGAGAACAGGAGAAAGAGCAGGTCTTCAGGATATCACCAAAGATCCTGGAGCAGTCAAACCCTGGGCATATAAGGCCAATATAGATCCCAGTATTCCTAGAGCCAACAGGAGTTGGATTTCTCTCACTCTCCACTGAGGGAGTCCCAACTAAGATAAAGAGCTTGATCGGTGCAGGAGTGCAGGAGAGTAACTCCAGCGGGCAGCTCAGCCTGCCCCTCCCCACGCCAACTCCAATTCCAGACCCAGCACAGCTCTGGGTACAGAGCGCCAGGTGAGAGCCCGGGGCTGGGTGCCATGCAGGCTACTGATAACACAATTCCTGTTGCAAATTACTTACTTTTTTTAACGATTAGAGGGAGATCATAATGAACCTACCACTGGAGCCCATCATCTGCTGTCTTTCGTGCGGGAGAGAACGAAGTGGGGTTATCCCAAAAAGCTGGTGCGCTTCCAACCACCCGCCATCTAGTCTTACTCTGTATGCACACGTGACCATGTTTTCATGTTAGCCATTACTGTATTCTAGGGGAAGCGGCAGACGAGAGATGCTCTCACGCAGGCCCTCATAGTTGACAGAGACACCCAGGTGAACACTAAATGAGAGGCCACAGTCCAGGAGGGCCACAGGCCCAGGCTCCAGCATCTGGAGGTCAGCAGGATGACCCAGGGACCAGACAGGGAGTGGCATTACAAGGCCCCAGCTGCGGCCACCTGGAGGCTGACTGCTCCTACTTGGGGTTCTGGTCTCTTGCATGGTAATCACAAAAGACAGGGAGTTGTGCAACTCAGACCCCAGGCCAACAAGCAGCAATGGCCTGGCGGCATCAGCAGGAAGAAGCACAGAACTCACAGCATCCTGGATGTCCCAGAAGCCACTCAGATTTGGGAACCTTGGAGAGACCAGACAGATGCATGCCTTCCTCAGTCCTCAGAGTTAAGGGCCAGGAGAGAGAGAAGGGAGGTTCCCAGACGGCTTATATTTTACTCTCTGGGCTCTAGAGGGAGGCGAGAGCCAATCTAGAGCATTTCCCACTTTCCCTTCCTCAGCTCCTCTGGAGCTTTAGAGCCGTGACCTTCAGCAAGTCACCTAACCCCGGAGGTCTCAGTTTCTTCCTCCATAACGCGGTGGCTGCCTCCACACTTACAGGGTTATAAATGAATGTAAACACTCAGCAAAGAGCTCCCACATATCTATTACGATCCCACCCTGGTCCTGCTCAGCTTCCTGTCACCCCTGCTCTGACCCCTCAATTCCTCTTCTGTAAAGGGGGTGGGCAGCAAGGGGTCTGTGCACTCTCTGGGAAAGACCGTGAGTCAGAGAAAAGAGAAGCACGCTGTGAGCCAGGCCCAGCCCTCCCACCCCCAGCACCAGAGGCCCAGCTTCCTCCCAGACCTCTGCTGACTCAGATGGCCAAGCCATCAGAATGAAGACAAGAACAAGCCACGGGGACGGGGGAGCCACAGGTAGCGCCTGGACCTGGGAGTTTCCTATGGGCAGCGCCAACCTAACTGTTTAGCTCCTCTCAGTCTCACAACCACCTCTGAGATAACACCCTTATTTACCCCCCATTTTACAGATGAGGACACTGAAGCACAGAAAGGCCAAGGAACTTAACAAAATTTGCCCAGCACAATGGTGGCCGAGTTAGGGTGGACGCCGGAGACTTAGTTATCAGTCATTGTCCTATATGACGCTCTGCACCGGCTAGTGCCAATGACCAGATCAAACATGCCCCACTAACTCTGCAACCTACCGAAGGGCCCAATTCATGCAATGCCCATTTTACAGACAGGGAAACTAAGGACCTGGAAGCAAAGCACAGCTCAACAGCTAAGAGAAAATGAGGATGAAGTAAGAAAGAGCAATTGCCTGCGTCCTACCAATCCAGGCAAGACAGGCTCCTTCTCTCCTGGGTTTGCTCCTTGCCGCATCCACAGAGCCAGCTTGGGGTCACCGAATCACAAGGCCCTGGCTTCTGTGCTGAAGGCCTGTGGATGCTCCTGGTCCAACTGATGGACAAGTTCCAGCCAGAGCCCCAAGCCCAGGACAGAGCTCCGGGGGACCCACCTGGAGACTTTAGGACCCACTCACCTAAAGTCTGCGCTTTAGCAGGATGTGGAGCTGAGAACGCCAGCTGGGATCAGAGGAGGAAGCAGTTCAAGCTCCTGCCAAGAGCCCCTAAGCCAGATCTGCAGGCCCTCCGGGGCAGGAGGGAAAGGAGCAACCATGAGGTTTCGTCTGCTCAAACAAATCCATCCGCACAGCCACTAGTGGGAGCTGAAAGAGGAGACAAGTTCCTTTCCCAGGCACAGGGTTGAGCAGTGATGGGAAGCTCAGAAAACAGGACCCTGGAGAAGCAAGCACTAGATCATTTGGCCTAGATCCTCCCCTGCTCCACACCGCAGGACCTGGCACCAGCAGTGACAGGCGGGGGCTCAGCTTTCCTCCCACCCTGACCACTGAACCACCCTGAGCAGGCCACATACTCCTCTGGGGATTCTGCTGACCTTTCCTCAAAGGGGAGGCTAGATTCGCCCCTGCTTCCTTCATAAGCCAAGTGAGGAGAAAGGATAGTGGCAGAGAAGGACACTCTGATCTCCAGGAAAATAGGATGCAATGGCATTCAGACCCAGCAAACCCGCATCGGTGAGAAATCCACACTTTGGGATCGAGACACACTGTGATTTAGGGTGCACCGATCACTTCCTCACACACACTATCTCAGGGGCCAGACTGAATTTCCCATTGCACAAGTTCTGAAAAGCAAGACAGTGACGAAAATTTGCAAAAGCAATGCTAATGAAAACCAGACTCCTGACCCATGCCTGCACGGATTATTCTAACCTGCTCAGTACTGCCTACCAAGAGAACTACTCGCAGCATGTGGCTGTGGACTAGACCGCTATCAAATGTATCACAACTTAAACTTGTTTAAATAGGGAGCCTGGGTGGTTAAGTTAGGCATCTGCCTTTCACTCAGGTCACATTCCCAGGGTCCTGGGATGGAGCCCCGCATCGGGCTCTCTGTTCAGCAGGAAGCCTGCTTCTCCCTCTCCCACCCTCCTGCTTGTGTTCCCTCTCTTGCTGTGTCTCTCTCTGTCAAATAAAGTAATATCTTTAACTTATCTTTAATGTCTTTAAAAAGTAATACCTTTAAAGTAATATCTTTAAAATCTTAGTAATATCTTTTTTTTAAAGATTTTATTTATTTGACAGAGAGAGAGATCACAAGTAGGCAGAGAGACAGGCAGAGAGAGAGGAGGAAGCAGGCTCCCTGCTAAGAGCCAGATGCTGACCTGGATCCCAGGACCCTGAGATCATGACCAAGCCGAAGGCAGAGGCTTAACCCACTGAGCCACCCAGGTGCCCTAAAATCCTAGTAATATCTTTAAAAAATAAAATAAAACCTTCTTATATTATGATTCCAGTCGTGGGACACCTCTTCTACTCTGAAGGGAGTTAACTTTACCTTGCCCCAGAAAGAACAGACCAGAATCTCTCTTTCACTGCCTGATTCCAGATGGCTCTTCGATCCACTCTTCTTTTAAGCAAGGAGTCTGTGCTTTAATCTCAAGAAAACTCAAGAGACCAACATACAACTTTGCTGGAGGAAATTTGGATCTGGTGTTGGCTTTACATAAGTGTATCGAGTTTATGGAGATTCACCCATATACTTAAAATCTGTGTACTTTCTCTATGTATCTTTAATAAAAAAGTTTGTTTTTTCATACACATGCTTTTTGACCTTGCAATTCTGTTCCCAATTCCACACCATCCCAAGGAGAAAAAAATCAGAGCTGTGTGCCAAATTGTACATTAAGGGTCTCCTGCACATTGTTGTCATAACTTTGAAACTACAGGAATGACCTAAACTATCAACAGGGTAGGTTCAAGAAAGATCCTACTTCCCAACAGCTGAGTCCATTCCAGCCAATATAAAGTAGGGGTAGAAGTACAGGTTAATGGTAGGGGAATACAGTTACAGTATATTTCTGAATGGAATAAAACAGGCTAAATGTTATGTTGAGTGCCATACCACTCAGGGGGTGAGATTAAGGATTATTATTTTTATTTCTTCTTTGTGCTTTTCTGAATTTTCTGTTTTCTGAAATCAGCATGCCTTACTTCTATAATTAGAAAAGCACAATAAACACTAAAAATGACAAATAAAAGGAAGCAAAAGGAGGCAAGAAAGGAGAGAGACCCAGTGTAATAAATTAGTGGTTTTCGGGGCACCTGGGTGACTCAGAGGGTTAAGCCTCTGCCTTTGGCTCAGGTCATGATCTCAGGGTCCTGGGATCGAGGCCCATGTTGGGCTCTCTACTCAGCAGGGACCCTGTTTCCTCTGCTCTCTCTGCCTGCCTCTCTGCCTACTTGTGATCTCTATCTCTCTCTATCTCTCTCTGTGTCGAATAAATAAAATCTTAAAAAAAAATTAGTGATTTTCAAATGCACAGGGCATGAGAGTCACCCGGTGCTTAAAATAGCATGGGTTCAAACCCCAGCCCTGCTGCTTACCAGCAGTGTGGTAAGTGGATCCTGGGCAAGTCCCTCAACTTCTCTGTGTCTCAGACCAGACTCCCCATCTACAAAATGGAAATAATAATAGTACGTACCTCAGAAGACCACTGTGAGGAGTAAATAAATTAGTATGCATGAAGACTTTAGAGGGTTGCCTGGCATAGACCAGTAGGACTGCTAAAATCCTGGGTGGCTCAGTTGGTTAAGCGTCTGCCTTCAGCTCAGGTCATGATCCCAGAGTCCAGGAATCAATCCCACATCGGGATCCCAGCTCCATGGGAAGTCTGCTTCTCCGTCTGACTTCCTCCCCTCTTATGGTCTCTCTCTCTCTCAAATAAATAAAATCTTTAACAAAAAATAAAAATAAAATCCTGATTGCATCGTTCTGGGGTGGGGTCAGGGAATCTGCCTGCTTAACAAACTCCCCTGACAACTCTGGCCCAGGGAGAAACACTGGAAGGAAATCCACTACAATGCTCCCATTATTTTTGGTGGCCCTGGAACTATCTGCAGTAAGTCTGGGGCACTAGGAGCTGTCTGAGGGAGAGCTCTCTAAAGGAGATCACAGAGCCAGCTCTTCCCTCTCCCTCCATTTAGCTGGGTCACTCCCAACCCTCCACTACACCTACAGAGTCGCTCCGAAATGGGCCGGAGTGTGGGCATCAGCACCCTCTGCAGGCAACTTTGGGTAGTGCAAGGAAGAAAAGAGGGCGCCTCGCATGTATTCCTTGGATGGCAGCCCTACTGCCCCCAGGTATAAGGGATGGGGGCCGGGGGAATCCTATGTCTTGAAGGAGATAAGCAACAACCACCTGGTGTCAGAACACACAGGCTCCAGCCCTGGTTCTGACGTTAAAGTTAGCTGAGGAGATATGACTTGAACGCCCTCTGCCGCAGTTCTTTTCATCTGTAAAGAATAACAGCATTCATTTGCCCAGACTTTCCCATGAGCCAGTTATGTCATACTTTTTACTTTATGTTATCTCTGCCACAACCAGGTGAGGAAATGGAGCCAGAGAGAAGTTAAGGAGCTTGCCCAAAGTCACAGGGTGGTAGGTGGCGGTGGCAGAATTCAAACCCAGGGGCCCAGCCTTTAACACGTCTGCCATTCCTAGAGAGAATGAGGGCAGCATTAGATGTGAGCTCACGCCAGGCGGGGCTCAAGCAAACTGAGATTCTTCCTGGGCCGCTAACAGGGCGGAGCTGAGGAGCAGCCCCAACCTGGGCCAGGACGAGCACATACCCTGGGTTCCTCCCTGGGGCCTGACAGACTGGGCCTGGGGCGTTCCTTCTGGCAGAGGAACAGTGACTCAGGTGGAGGCAGGTGGGAGGGAGGGCAGAGGAGAGGCGAGGCGCTCCCTCAAACACTTTTTCTAAAAAAGCCCCTGCCGCTCAAACACAGCATGCTTGTCATATGCTTCCCATGATTCCCCTGAAGAAAGACAAGTGTCCTCATGGGGCTTGCCCTCCCAGGCCCAGAGAAATCCTGCTGGAGTCCCAGCCTTGTGACATCTCCCTCAATACTTGTCCCCTGCCCTTTGTCGCTTGCCCTTTGAAGGGAGCATGGCTAACTAAGGATGATACAACAAATGGAGACAGAAAGGCCTTTTCCACTCAAGGTCCCCTCTTCCCTCCCCACTGCTAGCCCCACCCTCAAAAGGCCCCTGAACACTGAGGGGCCGCCTGTACTGTGCACAGGTGGGTAGGAAATTGGGGCTGGACCCTGCGGCATGGTGAAAGCCTGGACCAATGCCTCACTTGGGGCCAGGGCATCTCTAGGTGGAACTACAGTCACTGCTAAAGAAACAACCCAAACAAGTAGATGCTAATGTTGTCTCCATTTTACAGATGGAAAAATTGGAGCACTGAGAGACTAAGTAATTGGCTCAAGGTCACACTCCTGAGATGTAACTGTGACAGATGGGTTGTATTTTCCAAAAGACAGCCATGCCATCCCACATGCTCTTATTGCCATGGGACACAGACCCCCTCTTTCCTCCTCCTGGATCCACATGGGTCTGGGACTATGACAGGAACAGTGCTACACCGTCTCCAAGACCAGGTAAGAAAAGGAAAAAGGGCTTCTGCTGGCTCTTTCCTGCAATTCTTGCCCCATAACCCAGCCAATGTGCTGAGAGGAAGCCCAAACTAGCACACAGGGACAAGAAGACTGAGCCCACAGAGAGGCCCGCATGGTAACGAACTGCGTCCTCAAGCCAACAGCCAGCATTAAACACCAGATGTGAGCAACTGAGCCTTCAGACCATTCCAGCCCCTCCCCTGAGTCACCCCGGACGATGACTGCTCTGCCCCAAGTGCAAATCCCAAAGCAAAATAAATATCGCCCTTGTTTTCAGCTGTGAGCTTCTGGGCAGTTTGTGATGCAGTATGAAATAACCAGAAAGGAACCCAGCAAGCCAGCTCCAGAGCCTGTGCCCCTGGCTCCTCGGTGACGGTCTCTGCCACGGGAGAGACAGCACAGAGGGCGTGAGTGCCTAGCCCTCAGGCAGCTGTATCTTTATATGTTCCATCATTCATTCATTCGATCCATGCTTAATTACTGCCGCCTGGGATAGTGTGATTTACAAGAAATATCTATTTGGTCTTTGTCTACCATTCCTGGCTCACAGTTCCCCAAACCCTTGGAATTTCCTAAGTGCCAAGAGTGTCTGGTCATGTGAATGAGGTGACTTCTAGAAGCACCAAGAGTTGGAGGTTGGTTGCCAGGAGAATCAATCACGTGATTAGAGGGTTAGAACTTTTAGTCCCACCTCCTGACCTCCAAAGAAAGAAGAAGAGTAAGGGGTTGATTCAATCGACAATGTCTGATGATTTAATCAGTTGTGACTACTAAGGAAGCCTCCAAGAACACACACAAGGACATGGCTGGGAGCACGTCCGGGTTAATGGTTACATGGAGAATGGGGAAAGAGCATGGGCCTCACTCTCTCCCCACATGCTGCCTTGTTGATAGGATCCAAAGGGCCCTGGTGGGTGGGAGCCCTATCTGGAGAGGGAGAGCTGGGACAGCCACTCTGCAGGGAAACGGCAAGGATGAGATGGTCCAGCTTTGAGAAGAGTGAATGGAATAGCAACAAATGCCAAGAACAGAGCTGGGCACACCGTGGCTCACTACTGACTAGCTGTGTTGATCTTGTGGAAGTGACCAGCCTCTCTGAGCCTTCACTTCCTCATAAAATGGGGATACTTTCAGAACCCACTTCATAGCATTGCCCTGAGCAGCCAAGGAGCTAACACATGTACTGTGTGCAGTCCGGGGCCTGGCACAGGAAAAGCTCCAGAAATAGAAATGATTGTGGTGACAGGAATCACTGGAGGTGAAGGGCCCCAGTGGAATGCCTAGAGCCCACAGAGACCACTCCCACTCCCTGTCAGAAACCATGCTGGCCACAGCAGCCAGGGAAGAGGGCTTAGACGGTAGGGGTGGGAGGGCCTCCCACGGCTACACTAATACTCAGGCCTCTGGGGGGGAGGGTCAAGTGTGTGGGGTGCACACACACATCCCTGAAGCACGCTGACACACATAGCCAGGCTTTGGCCCACCCGCTGCTGCCTGACTCATCCCCTCAATCCAGGCTCACCCGCCTGCCACTGTAGGTTCAGAGCTCAAAGGATAGGGCCAGAAGGTGCACTGGTTATCCCTCCAGACCCTGCCGCAAAAGGCAATGGGCACCCCCAGAGCCAGTGGGGGAGAAGCAACTCCCACAAGGCAAAGGGAGGGACAGGAACAGGAAACTTGGAGAGAGGGCAGGCCAGGGCAGAAGACTCAGGAACCCCAGGGAGCCAGGAAATTGGGGCCAGGGGTCAGGAATCACCTGCCATGAGGCAGGCATACCCTTGAGGCCTGTGGAGAGCGTCCAGTGGGTGGTCGACACGCATACCCAGGGGCAAGAACAGGAACATACAGGGCACCTGGGTGGCTCAGTTGTTAAGTGTCTGCCTTCGGCTCAGGTCATGATCCTGAAGTCCCGGGATCGAGCCCCATATGGAGCTCCCTGCTCACTAGGAAGCCTGCTTCTCACTCCCCCTGCTTGTGTTCCCTCTCTAGCTGTGTTTCTCTCTGTCAAATAAGTAAATAAAATCTTTTAAAAAAAAAAAAAAAAGAGCAGGAACATATAGCAAAGCATACAACAATGCACACAGGGACACACACATACAGAGATGTGCTAAAACGTGCCCTCCAGACTTGTGTGCGCAGCTCCCTGTGCCCAGCTGCCTGCCTCTCCCCTCCTGCTCTTGCTCACTACCAGTCATCTCGTCAGCAAGGTCCCCCAGGGGCCCATGCCTGCTGCTATCTGCTGACCCAGACCTGGCAGGGCCCAGCCAGCAGACCCAGCATAATCCAGGAAGCAGGCTGCCAGTCCTGGATTGGAACTGGGGAAGGGGGTGGGAAATCAGCCAGCTCTGAGACCTTAGCATGGGGGGGGCCAGGGGCTCAGCACATTCTATCTTCAGGCCAAGTCCCCCAGAGCCCAAGACTTGCCTCAGTGTCCCACCTGCCATAGGAACCCCTATGGCTGCTTTACATCTTGAGCAGGTGGAGAGGAATCCCCTTATAATTATGCAGAAGCCCTGAAGGGTTGTGGCAAACAGAGCAAAAGAAAAAATAAATAAATAAATACGTAAATAAAAAACCGACTATAGCATGGCTGGCTAAGATCAGACATGAAGCAGAACTTCCCACTAGAGAAGCACCAAAGCACTCAAAGAAAGGTATGGGCAAGAAGAGAAATAAAAATAAAATATTCTTTAAAAAATAATAATAGGGGGGCGCCTGGGTGGCTCAGTTGGTTAAGCGACTGCCTTCCGCTCAGGTCATGATCCCAGAGACCCGGGATCGAGCCCCACATCGGGCTCCCTGCTCGGCGGGAAGCCTGCTTCTCCCTCTCTCACTCCCCCTGCTTGTGTTCCCTGTCTAGCTGTGTTTCTCTCTGTCAAATAAATAAAATCTTTAAAAATAATAATAATAATAATAATAATAGAGCGCCTGGGTGGCTCAGTGAGTTAAAGCCTCTGCCTTCGGCTCAGGTCATGATCTCAGCGTCCTGGGATCAAGGCCCACATCGGGCTCTCTGCTCAGCAGGGAGCCTGTTTCCTCCGCTCTCTCTGCCTGCCTCTCTGCCTACTTGTGATCTCTCTCTGTCAAATAAATAAATAAAATCTTTTTTTTGTTTTTGTTTTTTTGTTTTTGTTTTTTTTATTTGACAGAGAAACACAGCCAGAGAGGGAACACAAGCAGAGGGACTGAGAGGGAGAAGCAGACTTCCTGGGACGCCTGGGTGGCTCAGTTGGTTGAGCGACTGCCTTCGGCTCGGGTCATGATCCCGGAGACCCGGGATCGAGTCCCGCATCGGGCTCCCTGCTCGGCAGGAAGCCTGCTTCTCCCTCTCTGACTCCCCCTGCTTGTGTTCCCTCTCTGGCTATGTTTCTCTCTGTCAAATAAATAAAATCTAAA
>PITA01029480.1:0-17839 GCA_004023965.1 Spilogale gracilis | reverse complement strand
CTATGTAAAATGAAGCATGTGTAGTAAAATGATGTTTGCATATGAAAAATTATTAGAAGGCAATTTAGATTAAAACAATTACCTTAAAACAGTTGATGTTCTAATTAAATTAGATTAAATATTTTAGTCATATTCTACTACCAAACCTCTGCTGAGTTTCATTCATTCACTTAAAAGTCATTGTGTTCAGTTTGAGAAATACTGAGATACAATCACTTTCCTCAAAGCACTGAAACGCCTTTATAAGTAAAGAAAAAGAGATGAATATAAGCAGACATTTACAGTACAGTTTGGTAAGAGTAATAGAAACAGGCCCACCCAAGGAACTAAGGGAATCTACAAAAGACACCTAACTTAATCTGAGGTGAGATGGGTAGCGAAGGTAGGGAGAAGATTTCACAGAAGTCAGGTTCCCTGACTGAAGTCTTTAGAGATAAATAGGACCTATCCAAGAAGAGAGATGGCTGTGAGAATAAATGATGTTGGCTGGCAAAGACCAGCAAGGACTTATGGGGACAAAACACACTTAGAGCTCAAAGTGGGAGAGGGCAGAAGAGGTGGCAAGTATGAGGAGAAGCCTCCAGGCACCTGATTACAAAGAGCTCTCAGAGATTGTCATTCATCTAGGAACATAGGACCTCATCCAAGGCAGAAATAAATTCCACAAAGGGCATTCGGATGTACTATGGGAAGTGGTTTTTGATTTTTGCAGTAGTTTGACAGGAACTACATAAGAGCCCAAATAAAGCCAATGGTAGTGAGGATGAAAACAAAGAACCCATGGCAGTAACACAGTGGATGAGTGGAGCTTGAGAAGAGACAGAACTTTGGAGTAGGAGACAGAAGTAATTCCAGAATGATCCCTATGTGGACACTTCAGTCAACTTGATTCTTCAAGATAGGAAATACAGGAGGAGATGCAGGATACGGTGGAGGTGAGTCCTGTTTGGGTTTATTATATAGGTCAGTGACCATGACAGAGGTTGGATAGATGGTCTTGAGTGCAGGGAAAGATCAAGGCTGGAAAAAAAAATTGAGGGTCATTAGCATATAGGACATATTTGAAGAAATAACCTCTTGTAGAGGTTAAGACCTCTCAAGGAGGTTTGGTTGTGCTAAGGACATTGGGAAATCCTGGAGGAACTCTAGCATTTAAAGGGAGGATGGAGGTAAGGGAGAAAAGTCCACAGGAAACCAGGAAGGAAAAACCAGAGAAGTAGAAGGAGAAGCTGGAGAGGGAGCTTTGTTTATTTATCAACTAAAGATAGAGTCTCAAAATTTAGGGGTAGAAAACAGAGTCAAATGAAGCAGAAAAGACATTGTAAAATGTCTGTTGACCTTGTAACAGAGAAAACATGGAAGCAGCCATGGATACTTTCCCAAAGTGGTGTGACAGAAGCCAATGCTCAGGGGCTCCCAGGATAAATAAGGGGACAGGAGGAAATAGGCAGTAGGAAGGGAGACATTGATAAACTTTCTCATAAACTTAGATGTGAAGCCAAAAAAGACAAACTGGGAAAGCAGAGGAGCAATGAGAATGGAGGGAGAAATAGGAAGAGGGGAGTAATCAGATTGCCTTGCCAGGAAAAAAGGAAATTGCTTAACTTATCTTAAAACCATTCCATTTTCTCCATCCACAGTGACACAGTCTTATATCAGCTTTCTTTGTTTGGGGCCAGGATGATGATAATGAGTTCCCATTCCCCTCGTGTCCATTAAATGAGCTGTAGAGGGAGGTCTATTTGGGTTTCCTTCTCTACTTATGTTTTTTAAACATGAGAGGTAATTGAGAAGGTGAAGGGTCAAGAGAAAAAAATCTAAGAACTGTGAAGAATGGAAAGACTAAACATTCTAGAAAAAGGAAAACAGGGAATGGGGAAAAGTGGGAATCTGTAACAAAGGCCAACAAGCCAATTCAGAGGAGGGACATTTCTATCTCTGAGCAAATGAAAAGTGGACAAGGGAGGATACAGACAGATATGCTTACAGGCAGGGAGGAGGAACAAAGTTGAAAAAGTTGTCTTTTGTTGTTGTTGTATTTAATCCTTTTGTCAAGCAACATAGTCATTATCATAACCAATGATATAGTGTGTCAGATGCTTATTGATGATATGGCCCTGAAATCAAAAAGTTTAGTCTGGTGGTTGTAGGAAAACCCCAACAAAGCACTACACAGCATGTAATCATTGTCAGCAAGGCAACCAAGAGCTACAGGACAGCAATTCTGGCTAGATTGATCAAGGACGCCCTTGAAAGGGAATCTTTAAATTATTTGTGAAAAAAAGAATTTTTTAATTTTAATAGGGAAAATAGTACTATCTCATGTACAGGAAACAATCCAGTCTGTGAATCCCAAAGATACATTTAATGATGACCTGGACCCAGGGTGAGTTAGTCGAGATGAAGGGAATAGGAACAGGAAAAGGGCAAACTGGTGATAGGACAGCACAGGGATAAGGAAGGGATAGAGCTCCAGGGAATGCCTCCCAGGACCCGCACACTATGTCACCTGTGACCAGCATCTCTGGTGACACAGAGGCCCCATTCTGGGTCCATTCATGCATCCAACATCCTTCTCACCTGCTGTGATTCCTCTTTGTCCATTTCTCGCTTTGCCTTCCCTATTCTCACAGTGTCTATAACCTAACTAATTTTCCTCCTTCAGGCAAAACTGGTAATTACAAGAAAATTTACCCATTGGTAGAAACCTCCATCCCACCATTTGCATATACTCAACATCCAGTTTAGTATTGTATTGGAATAAAGTATTAGAGAATGTCTGGTCTATAGGTTGTTTTTTAAAGATCAAAGTCTTGATAAAATATTCTACGTGAATATTTTATCCATGAGGAGGGGGAAGTGGTTTGTCTATATAAGGGAAGGAAGTGGCCACCATAATAACCATGGGAAAAGCTTGAATTGCAGAGGAACAAAAAATTTTAAATGAGAAATAAAGAGGAATTCCTGTTTAGGTAATGTTTTCACTTGCTCTCAAGGATTGAAAGAAAGAGTATATATAGTGCCCTGCCCAGTGCTGGAACACAACAGACGTTTCTTTCTTTTTTTTTTTTTTTTAAAGATTTTATTTATTTGACAGAGAGAAACACAGCCAGAGAGGGAACACAAGCAGAGAGAGTGAGAGAGGGAGAAGCAGGCTTCCCGCCGAGCAGGGAGCCCGATGTGAGACTTGATCCCGGGTCTCCGGGATCATGACCTGAGCCTAAGGCAGTTGCCTAACCAACTGAGCCATCCCAGTGCCCCGACAACAGACCTTTCTAAACTGTTTTCTTTCCCATTCTTCATCAAGATTTCCAGGGACCATAACCACAACAATATGTGGACCCACTGAGAAAGGAAACCTTTTGCACAAACTTACAAGTTCTACAGTATCATAAGCAAAAAGTGGATAGTCCCTAGTTAATGTCTGGACTGTTGACATTTTTGAAAAATGGGACAACTGATAATTAGCAATAAACAAAAATTCAGCATGAAACTAAAACATTCAAAAAATATCACCTCCCTGAAAAAAGAGTTTTAAAAAGATACAGTAATGGAGGGGTGGGGGGGAAATAGAGCTGAAAATTCTCAGGCAAGAAATGAAGAGAAAATGAAATTTACTAGAGACATAAAAATCACATATCGAGCAACAAAAGGAGTTTAGACAGTACAGAAAATATGCAGTCAGAAACATGGAAGTCAGGCTTGACAAAATGAGCAGCCATGACCAAAGTTCAAGTTATGTACTGGATTATATTCTACATAATGTTTCAGTTTAAAATTTAGTTTTTGGCTGGTATCTGGCTCTCCTTAGGAGGTGTGATCATTTTTGCTCAGGTTATTAATAGTCTTCTCCAGAGTCTCTGTTTCTTTAAGGGCTTCATTTGATGGTTCCTTCCCTCTCTGGTTCTGGGCCCCCTTAAATCAGAAATCCACCAGCTGGGAGCCTTTACTTGGCAGTAGTGGAGTGAGTGATGGGAATGTAGCACTCTTTCCTCTGAAGAGCAGCAAAATTCTAGGACTTTCCTATCAAGATACAGAAAGAAGCCTTCCTGTCTTTTCATCTACAGCCTCGAGAATGTGGAGGACCCTGCTTGTGATTTTAATTTCTTCTCAAGGACCCAAGGGTAGGAAGGAGGTAAGAGAAAGATACATATGGACCAAAGTTGATCTTCCTCCTGAAGAATAAAGAATCTGATACATGCATTGTCTTCCTCCCAAGATTCTCCTATCTTAGGATGCAAACTCTCACCCACATCAAAGGAAAGAAGACTCACTCCCCTTCAGAGGAAGCAGTAGGTCAGAACTTCTTGGCTCAGGGAAGTAGATGGGTCTAAAAGAATTGAGAGTGAACAATTCAGAATCCACCTAAAGAGATTATCTAAAGGTGATAAAGAAAAGCAGATAATAAGTATACCTGCTAAATCCAAGTTACAGAGAGAGACCTAAAAGACAGTGAAATTGTGTCAATTTTCTCATCTTCATAGGGAAGGGCAATAGTTATTTTCTAAATGACAAAAAAAAATGCAAACTAGGATTTTATATTCTAAAAACAAATTGAAGCAATTCTAAATTATCGAAAAAAATCAAAATTGAATACCCAAAAACTGACAAGATAGTTAATTCTAAAGCAAAAGCCAGGAAGGCATTTAAGATAGAAAATAATAGAAGAGGAGCAGTTGGATTGCTCAGTCGTTAAGTGTCTGCCTCCCTCTGGGGTCATGATCCCAGAGTCCTGGGATTGAGCCCCACATTGGGCTCCCTGATTGGCAGGAGGCCTGCTTCTCCCTCTCTCATTCCCCCTGCTTGTGTTCCCTCTCTGGCTGTGTTTCTCTCTGTCAAATAAATAAAATAAAATCTTTAAAAAAAAGGCCTATGTAATAGTTCTTTCTGTGAAGAAAATATAAAAACTCTCCTGAGATACATAACAGAAGACACCAATACATGAAAATAAATATTGTGTTCTCATAGAGGAAGAGTAAATATTTTAAATGACCCAATTATCCCAAAATTTATTGATCTACTTAATATTCCCAGTGCTATGGTATATAAAGGAAAGCTTAAAAAAGCCAGCAACCTAATTCTAAAGCTTATGTTAGATATAATATGTGTAGGAATACCCAAAAAAAATTGGTATTTCCATGAAACATGGTAATAAATATAAACCTGCCAGGTAGTAGAATAACAATCAAAACATTTCAGTACTGGAGACCAAATAGACAAATAAAGGCATAGAGTAGAGAATTCAGAAAAATCCCCAAATTAAAAAAAAAAAAAAAAGTAAAAATGAAATCATGGTAGGATTTACTTGAAGGAAGATTGAGTAAACATACTTTCCACGTACTTCCACTAAGTACAGTTTAAAACTCTGGAAATTATCTATAAAACAAAGATTAGAAAACTTTGAAATGTGGAGTGGAAATTTTATGGCTATGAACCACAGGACATGTGAAATCACTTAGTGGTGAACTCCTTGAACTTCTTTTTGCCTAATATGTTACAGACATGAAGCTGAAGAAGCCAAAGCTGACAATCTGAAATACTAAAGGACCCAGACAAAAAAAAAAAAAAAAAAAAAAATCATGAATGGGACACCTAGTAAGACAGAAACGTTTTTTATTTAAATATTTATTTATTTATTTATTTGAGAGATAGGGAGGGTGAAAGAGCATACAAGCAGGGGGAGGGGCAGAGGGAGAGGGAGAGAAGAAAACCTTCCACTGAGTAGGGAACTTGATGTGGGGCTAGAGCTCATGAACCTTAGATCATGACCTGAGCAGAAACCCAGAGTCAGATGCCCAGCTGGATGGGTCACCCAGGTGCCCAAGTAAGAGAGAAATTTTTAGACAAACAATAATCTATGCCAACCAAATATCACACCAAAGAAATCTTTGTCTTCACACCACCTGCTTCAGTGGGGACTGTAATGAAAAATATAGACTCCCACCCTTTCCAGAACAAGGGACCTCATCCATGACTAGTTTGGGTAGTAACAGAGGGAGACCAGTCTTCCACCTGCAGCTGGCACTAAGAAGCCACCACCATACCTCTATGAAAGTGTAGTATCTAGGGAGGCTTGATGGAGTTAGGACTTTCCCCACCACCCAGCATTCATGAGGTCACCCCACTCTTCTGTGGGATGAGTAGTGACCAGGTGGGCAGAACGAATGTGTTACTCCTAAGCCTCCCAGTCAGAGAGCCATCAACAAAGACCTATCAGGGAACCCAGCTATAACAATAAGCCCCAAGACCAAGATGACAGAGATTTTGGGATTATCTGAGGAAGACTTTATGTCAGACATCATAAATATTCTTCAGTGAGCAATTATAAACTCACTTGAAACAAATGAAAACTAGAAAGTAGCAGCAAAGAAATAAAATCTATAGAGAAGAACCAAATATGAATTTGTTTTTAATTCCAATATAGTCAACGTACAGTGTAATATTAGTTTCAGGTGTAAAAATAGCGATTCAACAATTCTGTACATTACTCAGTGCTCATGGTGGTAAGTGTGCTTTTTAATCCTCTTCATCCAAATAAGACTTCCAGGACAGAAAAATACAATAGCTGAAATAAAATCTTAGCAGGTGGGCTCAACAGCAGAATGAAGGGGGCAGAGGAAAGAATCAATGAACTTCAAGATAAATCTATAGAATTTTCAAAATCTATATAAAGAGAGAGAAAGAGAGAAAAAAAATAGATTGAAAAAATAGCCAAGTCTCAGGGATCTATGGGTCTATAAAAGATCTAACATTTAGGCCATCTGAGTCCTTGAAGAAGGAAACACAGCTTAAATTGCCCAATCTGGCAAAAGACATAAATGCATACATTCAAAAAGCTGAAAGAACCATAAGGTACATCCAAAGGAATCCACACCAAGAACATCATAATCTAACTTCTAAAAATTGAAGACAAATACAGAAGAAGAGCAGTGGTCAAATCTAGTACAATCTCTGGTCCAACTGCATTTTTCTACCACTGTCCTTTGGTTCTCCCATATCCTCAGGCTCATAGAAAGATGGATTCAACACTTCTGGGTCCCCAACGTTGCTCTTGATGGCTCTATTTTAGGACTGAGAATACTTTTTCCCAAAAGCTACCAGTAAACTTCCTGTCATGTTTCATTTAGACAAATTTGGTTATATGGCCCATTTCTAAAGCAATCCTATGCAAAAGAATGTCTTCTACTGATTGGCTGTAGCTGGATTTTCAAAACCAATTTTTATAGAAGAGGCATAAATTTCTTCATTAGATTAAAAATTAAGTCCATCATGGTGTTCTGCAATAAATCCCTCTCAGTTTCCCAGAGGCCATACTATTGACTTCTGTCAATGAAATATCAATGGAATCCTAGCCTCATGCTAATGGATGAGGTCAAGTTAACAAAGTCTATTGAGTTCATCCTCTTCTTTTTTAGGTAAATTGTGTAAATCAATTGTTTTCCTATAGTTAAAATCCCCAGCCTCTGATATGTGATATCTCTGAGAGTGAGAATTTCAATCCAAGTAGGAAGGGCAGCAGTGGGCACAAGGGCAACAAAACCAATGTTCCTTCATTCACTTTTCTCCCTCACTTAAGAGTATTTGTATATATATATTTTTTTAATTTAAATTCAATTAGCCAACATATAGTACATCATTAGTTTTTGATGTAATGTTCAATGATTCATTAGTTGCATATAACACCCAGTGCTCATCACATTACATGTCTTCCTTAATGCCCATCACCCAGTTACCTCTTCCCCCCACCTCCCTCCCCTCCAGCAACCCTCAGTTTGTTTGCTGGAGTCAAGGGTCTCTCATGATTTATTTTTATCTCCCTCTCTGATTTCTTCCCATAAGGGTATGCTTTAAAATAATTTTTGCCTACCAAGCAGATTTTTATCATGCAGACTCCCTACAAATAAATTTAGAAAATAAAGCACCGAAAACATCTCATGACAGCCTGTGCAGAAGGAGACCTCCATTAGCCTGAGGTACTTCTAAAAAGGTGAGAAAGCCTGGCTCCCAGCCTTGGTCTAGCCCATGCACACGTTCTGCTCACAGTATCAGCTTCTCGCTCTGAAGCGCTCATGCAGATCTAGTACAGGAAACATCATGTGCCTTCCCCTGCCTTCGCCCTTCCCCAGTCTTACTGACAAAAGAAGAAATGAAGCCTTAGAGAAATTACAGCTTTCCTAATATTATATGATTAGTATGTTTTAGATTTATAACCAGCTAGTCTAACTTTCAATTCAGGAATATCTTCACCATACATCTAAAAAATTATTTAAGATTTTATTTATTTACTAAAAAGAGAGAGAGAGGAGGAGCAGAGAGAAGAACAGAGGCAGAAAGAGAAGTAGACTTCCCGCTGAGCAAGGAGCCTGGGGGCATAAGGCTCCATCCAGGGACCCTGAGATCATGACCTGAGGTGAAGTCAGACATTTAAAGGACTGAACCACCCTGGCACCACTACACCTAACATTTTTAATTAGCTGATGTTATCATTCACCAAGACAATTTTAATTCAAAATTGTTACGGTATGCTACAAAAAAATACCTTTAAAATGTAGCCCCTCTATTTTATTTCTTCTTAAATGCAGGTAATTCAGAAATGGGTATACCTGCTGTGAGGAAGCCACTGTCACATGTAGACACATGGCTGAAGAGAAACGTGGTTTCTGGTTCTTATTTAACATGGTGGTTCATGAATTAACCATGAGAAGTTCTCAAAATATGAACTTGTGAAGGCAATATAACTGACACTCTCAGCTAATTTATGTACAGAAAAGTTTACAACTTCTCCCTTGGAGTCCGTCCTTAGAATACCAGGAGATGTTTGGGAATTGCTCTAAAACTCATGTGTCAAATGATTTGGAGGAGTTTGTCCAGCTTTAAGGTCCACTAAGAATAAAAGAATAATAAACATTTGTGCCATCAGAAAACTTTTTTAATTTGTCAGTTAGTGCTGTGATATTATCTGTAGTCTGGCCCCAAATGGAGAGATGAACTGGAATAACTTTGCTATTGAATTGCTGTTACCTTGAACACCTTCCTCTTTGTTGGCTCAACATTATAAGCAGAAGATTGCAGACATTTTCTACCCTCCTGTCACATTAGGGGCAACAGAGATTCCTTCCTGTTCCCTAGAGCCTTGAAAAGCTGGGGACTCTAGGGTTGTGTGATAAAACTGTCACATACAGACAAACGAAATAAAATCTAAGCTTCTTTAGGTCTAACCACGTATCTAGAACTATCTTAACAAACTACAGACTGTAATGACAGTCAGGAAGGAATTTAACAGAGCTTGGTGGTAAGCTGGGGAACTCTTTGGCAAAATATTTAACCTGGATTCACGGTGACAAATTATCTGTATTTCCCACAGCCACCCATAATGAGCCTAGAAGGAACTACAGCTCCCATAGCAGCCAAGCTGGTGAAGTGAATAATAAGTGGGAAAGTTCATAAATTCAGTAAAAATGACCTGTTACAGAAAAAGCAGCTGGTTTTTCTGACAAATTTAAGAGCGTTTCTGGGGGTTTGTCAGTCAACAATTATTTATTGAACACTTACTGTGTACAGACAATATTCCTGAGACAGGGGATACAGAAGTAAACAAAATAGTGAGTATATCTATCCTCTAGAAATTTATATCCTCTGGGGTGTGAGGAAAGTTGCAGCTAATACACACAGAAACTAATAATAAATCTGATCCTCTCAGACACCATGAAGAGCTCTGGTTAAAGATAAGATCCTACCAATGTAGAGTAGTCAGAAAGGTACTTTCTGAAGAGTGACAGCTATGTTAAGAAGGGACATTCATGATGGTGGAGGGGCTAGTAAATATCCCAAGAGAGAACAAGTTCAAAGACAATTTATGAGACAGGAATGACCTTCTGAATTTTTTCGTGGACCTCCCCCAACTCCAGGTATTAAGTGCACTGATATATAGGAATTTAGCTAGTTCTCACAGCAACCCAGAGACATGCATACTGTCATCCCTGTTTTGCTAAACAGTGATGTTTAGCAACTTTCTCAAGGTCACACCTGCAGCACATCCTAAATGTAAACTCAATTTCTTAATCTCAATTCCTATATAACACATCACCTTTCATAGATGTCAGAGCTCTAGCAGGTTAAGAAAAAATGGGAACATGTGTAAGATTTCTTGGAGTCATTATTATTATGCAAGATAATAAATATGTCCTTTGATATATCTTTGATATCGCCATCAAAGAAAGAAAAAATAAGGTTGTGGTTTCTTTAAGAAACCAGCTGTTACAGCTGAGCACCTGGCCTATGGAGGACTCTCCTGGAATATAGAGTAGCTCAAGCAGTTGACAATTCATTGCATTTGTCCCCTGTGAAAAGACAGTTTGGACTCTCTCTGTGCAGGCAAAAGATATAATAATTAAGATAATCAAGAAGAAAAGGGCAGAACTACAAGAGCACAGAAATTTAAATTTTAGATGACAAGAGGACATCATAGATCCAAAGATCATAGGAACCATTTGGATCATTTGAAGTTCAGAATCGTCCACAAAGACATCCTTCAGTGTTGGTGATAATCAACATTTGTATTCAAAGTGGCAGAATTCTTGAGCACTTAGTTTTTGTTTACTTTCACCTGGGCTCAAAATTATAGAGATGAGACTGAGAAAACAGAAAAAAATACAAAGAGGAGAAAGAAAAGAATACAAACACCTAGAAAATTGTCATTAGTACAGCAAGGTAGTACTATGCCATGCTATCATTTGGGTGGTATGCAGCTTTTTTCCCCCTAATCTGAGTTCTAGACATAAATTTAAGGGATATACATTGAAGATACACCTTCTCCTGTCAATTCACCTTTTCTGGTGAATACACCTACCCTCATGACTGTGTAATCCTAATATACTTTTATCTTTCACATGGGAGCAGGTTGTGATGATAAAATCATAGTGCCAAAGAGAAATCACATACTTTAGAATCTGAAGGCCTGTTTGATTTTTAATTTAAATGAAAAACATAAAAATGAACATTTAGTTCCCCAGTCATACTAGCTGGATTGCAAGAGCTCAGCACCCACTCGTAGTTCATTACTCTTGCATTACACAGCAGTGAATAGAAGGTTTCCACATCCCGGAAAGTTCTATGGGACATGACTGGACCAGATGGCATTTGTGCAATGACATAAATCTCACATCTTCTCTATCCAGTCTCTCACACGCCACATGTTTTTCACTCCAAAATTCTCCTTGCCCCACATCTCATTCTGGTCTAATTTTGATGTGTTATCTTTAATCTCTTTGCCATATTAGTCATAGTATAAAAAAATTTAGATATAGTTGTGAATTTAATTGCATTTGCTCCAATACCATTATTTTATACATGAGGAAATGCCTGCCTATTGTAGGAAAATGCATCCATTAATTTAATAAATATTTAATTAGTGTCTGTATAGTCTAAGCACTTAGGTCAGACCAAAACCTGACCCTCATGGAACTTAAAATTGAATGCAGACGACAGACAATAAAAAGATAACAAACAAAATAATGTATAAGGCTAGAAGGGAAATTGATGCAGGACAAAGGAACAGAGGGAGGGGATGGGGGCAAAAAGAAGGGAAGTGGAGAGAGTAGCTATAGCTCCTCTGTGGAAGGAGGCCAGAGAGAATTTTCTGCAAAGGTGATGATTGAAGCAAGACCTGACTGTGAAAAATGTGAAAGACAAGCCATGTGAAGCTCTAGGGTAAGAGCATTCCAAACACAGGAAATAGCAAGCATAAGTCCAAGGATTTATATAAGCTTGATGTGTCCAAGAAGAATAAATAAGGGTAGAGTTTCTGGAGAAAAGTGAGCAAGGGGAAAGTGAAGGGAAATGAGGTCTGAAAAACAGTCAAAGACAATCCTCTAGGGCCATGTCTTTGTTATCGATTGCTGTGTAACAATTTACCCAAGATATAGTAGGTTGAAACAGCATTTATTATCTTTCCACAGTTGCTGTAGGTCAGAAATCTGGGTAAAACTGGGCTGGATACTCTGCTTCAGAATCTCTCACAGGCTGCAACTCTGATGTTGGCAAGAGCGGGGGTCATCTGAAGTCTCAGGAAGGATCCATGTCAAGCCCATTTACGCAGTTGTTGACAACATTCAGTTTTTTGTGGTCTTCAGTTTCTCAATGGTTCTTGGTCATCAGGCTACCCTGATGGAAGTCATAGGATTTTGTAATCTAATTATAGAAGTCAGGTCCCATTTCTTTGCCTTATTCTATTTGTCAGAACAAATGGCCAGGTCTAGCCAACACAGGAGAGCAGAAAATTATGTAAGAGTGTGAATAGCAGGAGGAGGGCATCACTGAGGTACATTTTAGAAATTTATGCAACACAGGTCTCATGAACCAGGGTGATGAGTTGGAACTTTATGTTAGGAATGATTGGAGGCATTGGAGAGCTTTAATTGAGACACTGATACAATCTGATCTTCAGTTCAGGACTGGCTTGTCATGTGGAAAAGAGACATAGCAGGCCAACTGTGAAAATAGGGACAAGGTAAGAAGCTATTGCAACTGCTCAAGTGACTAAGTAAAGAAGATAGTGAGACACGACCAAATTTGAGATCCGTTTTAAAGATAGAGCCTATGGTATTTGGTGATGGGTTGGACATGGAGAGGGAGAGAAAGAGATAGGGACTCTCACAAGAAAGCCTGAAATAGATGGACAAGTCCCCACAGAAAGATTTCCCTAAAAAATCTTCCAAGAGATACTCCTCATGTTTCCTTGGGCTTTCTCTTTTCCTTCTCCCTACATCTCCTTTAACATTCATCTGATGATCAAAGTTACTTCACAGTGTTGATGCTTAGAAAAATCTAGAACTTCCACACTTTTAATATGCTACAATAGAAGTCACAGTTTAAGAGCTAAAGAGAAGTGGGAGCATCAAAAATACAGATGGTCCCCAACTTATGATGACATTTCAGTTCATGAAGTTTTGATTTAAGGATTGTGAGAAAATAATGCACACTCTGTGGAAACCATACTTTAAGGCTTGCGTTTGGTTCTTTCCCAGACCAGAGACATGTGGTCTGATGCTCTCTCATGATCCTGGGTAGTGGTGGGGCAGCTCCCAGTCAGCCTTGTGATAACGAGGGTCAGCAACTGATACACTGATAACCATCTGTCCCCATACAACCACACTGTTTCTCACTTTCAGCACAGTAGTCAATAAATGACATGAGTTAATCAACATTATCTTAAAAACTAGTCTCTGTGTTAGATGATTTTGCCCAACTGTAGTCTCTAGGAAGTGTTCTGAATATGTTTAAAGTAGGTTGGGCTAAGTTGTGATATTTGGCAGTTTAGGAATGTTAAATGAATTTTTGACTTAAGATATATAACTTATAAGAGGCTTACAAAGACTACCCTATGGTAAGTCAAGGAAACTCTATAGTCATTATTTATTATTAAAAATGTGGTACCAACTTTTTAAGTTTGTGCCCTCATTTCTCATATTAACCAGTAGATTTAACATGCCCTCATCATTCCTGTTTTCTTTAAAAACTGAAAATACTCTCATTGTCTTAAGAAAAAAAAAAGCTAATAAAGAGAGAAAATAAATTGCTTTCTCAAAGATGTTAGGAAGCTGATTATATATTTTTAATATTTTGACTTCAATAACAAATTGCTGTACTCTCTAAATTCATTAACTTATAGGAGAATCTGCCTTATAACATCACCCTCCTTACACCCAATAAGAAGAACCCAACAGGTTGAAAAGGGTAATGGACATATTTCATGGGCCTCCCTGATTCACTCGATATATTGTCTTAAGCTAACACTGTGTAGCCAAATACCAAATAAACAAAACTTAAATACATCATAGTTACTACAAAACAATACATTTTTTTTTGGTTCCCAGGTGTAATGATTAACACAGATTACTTCAAGACTAAAGCAACTGATAACATCTTTGCCCTTAGCAGAATACAATTTCACTTGGGAATTGGTTCACTTTCCCTTCATGCTTCTTTCTCTTATCTGTCCCACGCACTCCTTGTACACAAGGTCCTATCTTGGGTTTGTGTTCCTCATTGGAAATAGAATCTCCCCAAAACAGTTAATACCTGCAGAAAGAAATACCCTATAGAGCCTGAACTTCTCCCATCACTCATCCTTAATGTCACCAGACAGGTAACCGTGGCAGATAACTGCAAGCATTGGACATCCTCCATTTTACATGAAACATGTGCACTCACCCAATTTCTGTGACATTTCCTTTGTGTATTCTAGTAAAAGTGAAAAAATTTTTTTAAAGATTTTATTTATTTGACAGAGAGAAACATAGCCAGAGACGGAACACAAGCAGGGGGAGCGAGAGAGGGAGAAGCAGGCTTCCCGCCTAGCAGGGAGTCCGATGCGGGACTCGATCCCAAGTCTCCAGGATCATGACCAGAGCCGAAGACAGTCGCTTAACCAACTGAGCAACCCAGGCGCCCGTAAAAGTGAAATTTAACCCAATAACGAGGGAACACATTTTTCCTGACTTTCACATTATATCCTTGCAGAGAAAAAAAAAAATTTAGACTGCTTCTCATAATCATTCCCAATGGTTTCATTTTTCCTAAAGTAGAGAGACAAAAAGAGAGGAAGAGGGAGAAAGGGAGGGAGGGAGGGAGACAGAGCAAGAGAGAAGGAGGAGGAGGAGGCAGTAGAAAGAGGAAGGACAAGGAAGAAAAAAGGAGGAGGATGGGGAAAGGGAGATGGAGAATATGAAAGAACGAGGCTGGAACGTTGACGTAGAAAAGGGAACTGACACCAGATTTAGTCTTGAAGGGCCCATGGTGAGCTGCCTATTCCCCTGAAAATTTACTGGCTCCAGAACTGCATACATGTATGTTTCATCCCAGGATGTAGCTGTGGACAAACACAAAGAGATTAGGTGACCTGCCTAAAGCCATATAGTTAAGAGGGGAAAGACCCTGAGGAATAACACGGACTTCCTGACTGCCAGATTCAAGTCTCTAAGGCACTCACAGAGACCTAAAACTTTCCTAGAGTCCTTCATGTCAATGAATGCAAGGCTCCTCATACTATACTCATCATTCTTTTTAAACCAATTCCTTCAAAAAAAACATCTTATGCCTTTAATTTTTACTGTTAACATTGATGGTGAGCAACTTAATGTTTCCTTTAAGTAACACATACAGTGACAGGTCTGGAGAACACAGAGATGATTAGGACCCCTTGAAATTCTCTATTTCAAGCCCCCTCTGTGATTCAATTCCGTTTTCCATGCCCCATCAGCAGACACCCCAAGAGACCAGCCGCTCTGCACTGGCTTCAATTTCACTGTTCTCAAATCTACCCTCCACGCCAAGTCAGCTCAAATATATAATTTTTCTCTGCCTTACTTAAAGCCCTTTTCTTCCCATTTCCTATGTTTCCATTTGCTCTTCTGCCACTTTTCCACATGGACCTAAAACCTTCTTATGTTTCCTTACCTAACCTCCCATCTTGCCACTGCACTCACATTACACAGTCTCTTCCTTTTTCCAATATGCCATTCTACTCAGGATCTTCTTTACAAAAGTCCATTCATATTCAAGATGCAGGCCGAATCTCATTCCTCAAGCTGACCTTCTTTCAGGCCTGCACTGACATTGGACATATGTCTATCTATCACTTGATATTATAATCAGTGATTTATATGTCTATCTTTCCCACTATGTTATAAATCTTTCACAGGAAAACATGGACCTTAGTGCATTCCCAATGCCTAGACTAACTCCCTAACTCTTTGTCAATTAGCCAGTACATTTTTATAAATGAAATAATGCACTGAGATATTTAATGTTGCTAATATTAGCTATTAACAACAGCTAATATTTATTGAGAACCAACAGCATTGTAGGTATCTATTTATTTAATCCAATCCTCATATCAAGCTTATGAAGTAGGAGTCATTATTATTCCCATATTACATATAAAGAAAATGAAGAGCAGAGTTAAATTGCTGAAGGCCATAAAGCTAGGAAATGAAAAAGGTGGAATTTAAACTTAGACACTCTTGGGGCACCTGGGTGGCTCAGTTGATTAAGCATCTGCCTTCGGCTCAGTTCATGATCCCAGAGACCCAGGACTGAGCCCCCCATTGGGCTCCCTGCTTGGTAGGAGGCCTACTTCTCCCTCTCTCACTTCCCCTGCTTGTGTTCTCTCTCTAGCTATGTTTCTCTCTGTCAAATAAATAAATAAAATCTTAAAAAAATTTTCTTAAACTTAGGCATTCTAAACCACTTACTAGTTTGCTACCTGTAGATGAGGCATCAACAAACTTTTTCTTAAAGGGCCACATAATAAATAGTTCTAGTTTTGTGGGACAAATGTAACTATTCAACTTCGTTGTTACAATAGGCAAATGGCTGGAGACAATATGTAAATGAATGAGTATGGCCATGTTCTAACAAAACTTTATTTATAAAAATGGTCAATGGCCTGATTTGGCTCAAGGCATGTGGTTTCCTGACCTTTGATGTAGACTCCATCTTACATATCCAATATTGTGCACTTAAAGGATCTAGAGAGCACATTCAAGTATTTAAGTACTAAAAATAGACCCACTGGGTCCATCATAGAGAAGTAAGAGACATTCCTTATCAGCAGAAGAGAAATAGTTGCTAAATGCCCAAGAGCTTTCCTGAAATTTCATCTTGGATTTTGTGTGAGGTGTGGTGAAGGATGCACCTCCAGGGCAGCCATGCTGCTCAGCATCCAATGGCTACATGCCTAGAGATAAATTAGGATGAATGCCAAGAAAATGTGTTAGTCTCTTTCCTAGCCACTCAACAATGGCTTTGCTCAGAACTACTGCAAGCCTGGCCACATGGAACTTCCAGGCCACGCTAGCTGAGGCCTGAAGCCCACCTGTCATACAACAAAAGCAAATATATGTAATGATCTATTATATATATACATACATGTATATGTGCATGTGTTCGGCAGATGGAAGGGGAGTGACTGCTGGTAGCATCCCTACCAGATTTTCAGATTTCCGAGGAAATCAAAGAAATCAGCCCTGATATCTCTTTATTACCAATGCACTGAAACCACCATACGACCAGCGCTATTGGTGCTGTGTTCGAGGAGCCTGCCCTGCTGCTTGACTTCTAGACTGTGCTATCCGTTGACATTGGCCTGGCTCGCACTACTGATGATTCAACTCTCATAAACTCTGGGCAGCAGAAACCCCTGACACTGTATTCTTGCTGTCAAGCCCTGCCTATTCTTTGTTAAACCCAATTGGTTCCTTTAAGCATGACCACTGTCTTCAAAGATTTCTGAAGGAACTGCCTGGCTGCTTCTCTGTCTTTGCAGATTCAACTCCTGAACAAACTGGCTCCCCCGATAGCGGACCTCCCCACATTGTCCCAATGTCTTGCATGCCCTGCCTTTGCCACCTGTCTCTCATTCCCTTGCCTGCTGGTCCAGTTTGACAGAAATCCCCCTTCTCTGGACTCTTGCCTTTTTCCTTGCTTTTCTGATTTGGCTTTTGTCTTTTCTTCTGGGGCTCGGTCTTTTCATTCTGACAGCCATGCTTTTTCATCGCAACCCAGTTCCCCCCCTTCCTACGGGATTACCTGGTGAGAGTTGCCACTATCATTTGTCAGTTTGGGACAGGAGACCTAAATGCGCATTGACCTTCTGCAACCTCTTACCTTGTGGGTGTGGTTCAGTCTCCCACCTCCCATGTGAGTGGAGGACTCTTCAAGAGCTTTTATTTTTTATTTTTTATTTTTTATTTTTTAATTGCTATTCAGATCTTGTTACTCCCTGTCCAAACTCTAACCAAGAAAAAACTAGTCATATTCACCAAATATTTAAGAAAAC
>PITA01029479.1:0-17834 GCA_004023965.1 Spilogale gracilis | reverse complement strand
GGGGGGGTCTACACGCGGCCCACGGTGTGGAGAGAAACAGGGGAGAAGGGCAGGATAGAATCCACTCCCGCTGCTTTTCCGGCAGCTGTGGCGGCTCAGGCGGAGGCAGGCCTGGGCGGCTGGGCGCGCGCCGGGGCCGGGGCTGGGGCCCGCCGGGGCAGAGGTCCGGGCGGCTGCGCGCGCGCCGGGGCCGGGAGCCGGGGCCCGCCGGGGCGGAGGTCCGGGCGGCTGCGTGCGCGCCGGGGCCGGGGCCGGGGCCCGCCAGGGCGGAGGCCCGGGCGGCTGCGCGTGTGCCGGGGCCGGGGGCCGGGGGCCGGGGGCCGGGGCCTGCCGGGGCGGAGGCCTGGGCGGCTGCGCGCGCGCCGGGGCGGCACCGGCGGTGGGGGGGAGGGAGTCCGGGCAGCGGGAAAAGAAAGAAAATAAAAGATTTTAAAAAGTCTTGCCTTGCCCCGGGCTTAGCTGTGTTCCCGTTTCTGTCTAGCCCCGATTCAGGCCGTAATCTGCTGTTATTCCTCACTCACAGAGCACTTTCGTTTTCGGGTATTTGTTTTCAATGGTTCAGCTCTGCGGGCTTCCTCCCCCACTCCCCTTTCTCTGGGGGCAAGCCTCCAGACCGTCCAATTTGTTTCTACCTTTTTGCCGATGTTCTTTGTCTCTCGTGGCGGTCCAGAAGTGGGAAATATCACATTTCAGGCTGGTTTCATGGGTGTTCACGGTGGTCTTGTAGTGGTTTTTTTGTTGGAATTCAGCTCTCTTCAGGGAACTCCCTGAAATGCGGTCACCTGGCCTTCCGCCATCTTGACCCTCTGCTAGAACTCGGTCTTATTGGCTATGATTGGTCTTGCTTGGGTCACACGCCTATTCCTTTTTTTTTTTTTATGATTTTATTTATTTATTTGACAGAGAGAGAGAGAGAGAGAGAGAGCGCGCGCACAAGCACAAACAAAGGGAGAAACAGACAGAGGGACAGGGAGAAGCAGGCCCCCTGCAGAGCAGGGAGCCCAGTGTGGGACTAGATCACAGGACCCTGAGATCATGGCCTGAGCTGAAGGGAGATGCTTAACCAACTGAGCCACCCAGGCGCCCCACACATGCCTATTCCTAAACAATCACTGTGGACAGGATTACAAGGAATATACCAAATGGACAAATCTGGGACACTCTCCAACCCTGGAGTTGGAAGATGTCCAACCTATGCAAACTATAAGGACAGAGTAGATAAGGGAGTGCTTCCCCATTTAAATTAGGGTGCTGTTACAAAGAAGCAGTAGTGTGTGAAGGGGAACATTGAAATATTAAAAGCACACTGTAGTAAGATACTAAATTATATGTGCATACTGTGTGTGTTGTGTATGTGTGGGTGTATGCTTAGATAAAAGAGATATATACATATGTTTCTTTTTATGTTTATTTTTAAGATTTTATATATTTTTTTGTCAGAGAGAGTGAGAGTGTGGGAGCAAAAGCAGAGGGGAGTGGCAGGCAGAGAAAGAAGTAGGGTCCCTGGGGCGCCTGGGTGGCTCAGTTGGTTAAGCGACTGCCTTCGGCTCAGGTCATGATCCCAGAGACCCGGGATCGAGTCCCACATCGGGATTCCTGCTCGGCGGGAAGCCTGCTTCTCCCTCTCTCACTCCCCCAGCTTGTGTTCCCTCTCTGGCTGTGTTTCTCTCTGTCAAATAAATAAAATCTTAAAAAAAAAAAAAAAAAAGAAGCAGGGTCCCTGCTAGGCAAGGACAGTGATGCTGGACTCCATTCCAGACCCTGGGATCATGACCTGAGCCAAAGGCAGATGCTTCACTGACTGAGCCACCCAGGTATCCCATACATATGTATCTTTTTAGATAGATGGGTAGGTAGATAGATGATATAGATATAGATATTTGAACATACGTTGATAGGTTTGAACTCGTTAAGGTATAATTATGATACAACTTAATCTTTTTTCCTGCCAGTGCCTTCAGACTTGCATCATTTTGGTACCAGTATGGCTCAGTTGATTAAGCATCTGACTCTTGATTGTGGCTCCGATTGTGATCTCGGAGTCCTGAGATTGAGCCCTGTATCAGGCCCCACGCTCAGCATTGAGTCTGCTTATTCCTCTCCCTCTGCTCTTCACCCCAGTTGTGTTCTCTCTCCCCCAAATAAATAAATAAATAGAATCTTTAAAACAAAACAAAACAAAACACAAAACACAAAACACAAAACATGCACTGTTGAATCTTTTTTCCCATCTCTCTACATTTTGGAGTGATCTCATAACTCGCTAGTCCCTTTCAAATATAAGAATAGTCTCACTTTTTAGATAAAGTGTAGTCTAAATTACACTGAATCACCAATTCCATTCTTCACCCACATCAGTGATCTTCCCATCCTCTTAGCACAGGCCTGATTGTTGGCATGGATGTCTGCAGAGAGAAAGTGACTGGAGACTTGGTCTTCCCTCTCATTCCTCCTTTCTGTGTCTGGTTTCACGTTCTACCAGAGGTGGAAGGATGAAGAGGGCAGTGGATTAAAAGTACTTTCTAGTTGGCATATACCACTTTGCTCTCATGACCTCTGTTAGCCTAATCGTTGACTCTTCAGAGGCTCATGGAGGATTCTTCAGTGACCTCATTCGCATTACTACTTCATCCTTCTCTGATAGGAGAGGCACTCTGGATATCTTCCATGACCCAAGACCCTCTGCTCTTACACAATGGGAACCATCTCCAGCTTCTCTCTGCTGGCGTTTTCTCCCCCTGTCAGGCAGTCCTCTTGGAGGGATCATTTTTTTTTTTTCTTTTAAGATTTTATTTATTTATTTGACAGAGAGAAACACAGCCCAGAGAGGGAACACAAGCAGGGGGAGTGAGAGAGGGAGAAGCATGCTTCCCGCTGAGCAGGGAGCCTGATGCGGGACTCAATCCTGGGTCTCCAGGATCATGACCTGAGCCAAAGGCTGTCGCTTAACTAATTGAGCCACCCAGGTGCCCCGAGGGATCATTTTTAAGATATCTCATGTAGTGGGCGCCTGGGTGGCTCAGTGGGTTAAAGCTTCTGCTTTCAGCTCAGGTCATGATCTCAGGGTCCTGGGATGGAGGCCTGCATCAGGCTCTCTGCTCTGCAGGAAGCCTGCTTCCTCCTCTCTCTCTGCCTGCCTCTCTGCCTACTTGTGATCTCTCTTTGTGTCAAATAAATAAATACAATCTTTTTTTTTTTTTTTAAAAAAAAAAAAAGATCTCACGTAGTTATTTCTTCACTATCTCCTGGGCCAATGGAAAACATTGTACATCCCCGCCTTACCATAACAAGATCTTGGCTGCTTGCTCCTATGGCCTTCCTCTCTCCATATCTTATTCTACTGTGTGTCAGTCCAGCCAGCCTCCAGGGTTTATTGTCTTCTCCAGGTGAGAAGCAGCCATCTCATGTACTTCTCTGTTCCAGAATTTCTCTAAATCTGGGAGACATAGGTTACTGTGTACCAGGATCTCACTCACTAAGCTGTGCTTTATCCCCTCAATGTCAGAAGAATTAAGAAAAGTCCACTTGTGCAATAAGATGATGGTCTCTGTTCTTTGCAGCCATTCCCATCTCGATGAATGTTTCTTTGGGCGCCTAGTCACTTGGCTAGGGGTAGTAGTGGGGAGTACCTCCCTCTCCATGAGTAGGGGAAATGAAAATGACACAGACTCTCACCTCCTATACATTCTCCTGCTTGAATGAATTCTTCTTCAAATATCTCATTTTATTCTTTTATGGTTTGGATAAATGAGATGACCAGTGTTTGAAGAGCTGCTTTTATTCTCTTCCAGTAAATCTCACCTGAATATGTCTAGCATATTTATTTGGACATAGGAAAGCTGTATTTGTCTTTCATTGTTTGCAGCTTGGGAGCTTCAGAGGAAATTTGGGAATGACAAAAGTACTTTTTTTTTTTTTTTGAATCAGTATAGTTGCGTACCTTTCACATTCATTAACATAAGAAAAATACAAAAGATTTTCTTGAATGGGCTCCTCACAATAGCACTTTGATGCAGGCACCATTCACCCTTCCTTTAGATGAGCAAATGAACCACCAGGAGGGTGATTGCTTTCTCAAGTTCTCACTAAAATCGGGACTTTGGCCTTGGTTTTCCCCATTTCCAACTTGTGTTTTCCTCCAGTCCAACACTTTCCTTATCTTTTATGCATGGACTCGATGGTAGAGTATGAGTAATGTAAATTCCACATTTGTGTCTGTTTTTAACAACTTATACTTTAAATGATTTTGTGTCTGCTTCTTGTGTGTGTGTGTGTGTGTGTGTGTGTGTGTGTGTGTTCATGCAGTTAATGTGCTTTGTGCTACTTTTTATTCTACTGTTTGGAAAACTTTTTTTTTGGTACTAATTTTATTTTTATTTTTTTCACTTTAATTTTATTTTTTTCAGTGCCCCAAGATTCATTGTTTTTTGGAATAGTTTTAGTCACAGTGCACTTCATACCTGTTTAAGGGGGTGTAGGAATCGCTCACTTGTTTTGTTACCAGAATTTAAACATAGTTCCTGGTGGCTCATAGATTTTTCAATCAGAATTTGTTCATGAATAATGGTGGTAAGTGAAGACCCCCATAGCAAAAAGAGACATGCCTTGTTCATCTCCAGACTGGTTAGAGCCAAGGCAGAGAACCATTGCCTGTATCAGATGTGTTGTGTTTTTCTATTTGAGAGAAAGAGCAACTGGGAACTACCCTGCCCAACATGACCAGAGCAGAACCCTGTTTTAACCCTTCCATCAGAAACCTGTGCACAATGCCCCTAAGTCAGCAGAGGGCAGGCCACGAGGCAAGTCAGCCCTGTAGCAGGCTGCTGTGTCAGAATGCCAGGGATTGACAAGACATCCCAGGGCACGTTCTTTGTTTGAAAGACTGGTGGCAACAGTGCTGTCACAGCAAGAACCTGTCAGTCATGGGCATGGCCTCATACCACAGCTTGCATTGCCATACACTTGGAAATTCAGATATTACTATATATCTACACCATCCATATCTCTTTGCAGTCTATCTGTTCATGGAACAATTGCCAAACAGAAGTGAGAGATTCTAAAATTCCTCTTCTTTTGTCTGAAGCACTCATTAAGTACAAGCTAAGAGTTCCATTCCTGACTGCTTTTTACCACTGGCTTTATAGTGGTGGATGTACTCATAGGGTCTGTATTTAAAGGAACGAGGCTGATACAAAAGCAAAGGTCGAGCAAAACTTTATTTCATGCCAAGCATTGAGGATTATACTGGCTGGCCAGGGTTGCTTCTCAGAAGAGCGAAAACTATGGGCCCTAATTTCCCAGGCTAGCTTTTATAGGGCACCCCCCCCCCCAATCACAAGCTAACCAGGGTTAATTTGCATTTGTATTGCTCCTGGAACCCGGAAGTTGAGGGCATTTGGGTGTGCCCATCTGGTCCCAAGTATGGGTAACTGGTTCTTAGTTTGCATCTCTATTGCTCAGGGTCTGGAGATTGGGGGTTAACTGATTGGGCATCACCCCCAACTTGGCTCGCTTTTGTTTTCCAGGAGCTGTTTGTCTGTATTTCCTGGAATTATTTTTCTGAGTAAACAATTATGGCTTGGATTTCTAAATAGGTCCTTACATGTACTACTATTCTTATTCTGTGTTTCTCTGGCTGACTTTTTTTCAGCAGTTTTTGTAACTGTCCTACATATGAGTCCTTGCCTTCTCTGCTGGAAGGTGATATGGGTCTGTGGGAAACACTGGAAAATATTGGACGTTAACTCTGACATCTGGGCTATAGGCACACCTAAATAACACTTGAAGTGCATTAATAATAATTAGAATAAGAGGGAGCTCAGTGTAAGGAAGGGAAGAAGAGGGGTGGAGGGATGTGTATAGTGCAGACTGTGAATAAAGGAAGAAGATCAAAGTATTATGTGACAAGTCTTGCAGATGTGTTTCCAACCCAGTGATGAAGAAAAAGCTGAAATGAGTCAGTGGGGGAGGAAGCAGAAGGTAAATAAAAATTAGGTTGAGATACTGAGATCTGACAGTAACTTGATGCCTCTTGTTGAGACATTATCATGGATACCACAGAACTGTATGGTAAAGTATATTGGGATGGGAGCCTGAAAAATGTTGCTGGAGTACATATGGGATTTTGTCCTGAACTCCATTGTTCTGAGCCAGTAAAATACTGCTAAGTCTCTGTAAAATGACACATAAAACTCCAGGATAGTCAATGTAGTTCTGACTTTGGTGGTGAAATTCGGTATCTATTAACAGTGGGCTCAAAGCCTTTTGAAGACATACTATGGTTAATTGAAGACATATCATTAAATTGTTTTGAGCAGGATCTATAGCATATATATGCATATATTTATAAATTTCATATATGTGCTATTAAACTATGTTAGGAATATTATGAAATACATAACTTATACATGGTAAAGAATGAAATATGTGTTGTATGTTAGAAACACTTACATAACTCCACTTTGATGACCACCGGAAATTTCCCTTCAAATGAAATCATTTTCAAATTAGTTATGTTTAATGTTCACCAGGGTATGTAAAGCTATTAATATTTCTCTTTTACATATGAGACAACAGAGATGTGGGCAGCTTGAAAAATAGTCTATTCTGGTTTGTACAAATAGTTTAGCTTGCCCATTCAGACTAGTACTAGGAATTTATGAAATTCCACAATACAAGTCAGCATGCCAAATCTGGAATTTCTGCAGGACCACTCACCTTTGCTTAATCATTTGTACTTCGTTTCTCTTTCTAAGAACCTCTCACGCCACAATTAGCTCTGCAGATTGAAGACACTTGCAATTTATCCTTGCTATTCAAGCTGACTTCAGCTCTCTGTCCTCTGGTTTCCCACACTGTATCCAAAGCCTGCTGGCTATTGACCCCTATGAAAATGACTATGTAAGTTAGACACTTCTCCTTTTCCCCATCATGAAGAAAGGGATAGTCACCAAAGAGGCTTGCCCAGGATTTCAGTGTCATATATTAGTGAAACCTTTTTCTTTGTAGCTATTAGGAATATATTGAGGTTGTGTGTACTTCTGTTTATTGTAGAGTTTTTCATACTTTGCCCCAAATGAGTATTGTCTCTGATTACTGCAACCCAAAGCTGTTTAATCTGTTTCTGTTTTTTTGTAAAGCTTTTATCATACACCTTTCTTTCTCTGACACTAAATTTTGGTATGAACATTAAACATCTTCTTTACGTTCTTGATTATTATTACCACACTTCGGGGTGCTGTAAATTATTAGGTACTGAGCCACATTTTAATTTTATTTTACTGTGAAATACTCAGTTACATGTTTAGAAAACTTTTATCCTGGTATGACATGACTGACTGGCCTTTAAAAAGTGATGTCACCATTTACTTAACTTTTACATGCTGGAAATTACAAGGGGTGTGTGTGTGTGTGTGTGTGTGTGTGTGTGTGTGTGTGTGTGTTCTAATTTAGCCTTAACAATAGTCCTGCGGGATTCACATTAAGATCTACATTTTAGGGTGCCTGGGTGGCTCAGTGGGTTAGCCTCTGCTTTCGGGTCAGGTCATGATCTCAGGGTCCTGGAATTGAGTCCCAGGTCGGGTTCTCTGCTCAGCAAGGAGCCTGCTTCTTCCTCTTTCTGTCTGCCTCTCTGCCTAATTGTGATATTTCTCTGTCAAATAAATAAAATCTTTTAAAAAAATCTACATTTTAAAACTATGGACACTAAAACTTACAAAATTGTCTTATTTGTTTGATGTCAGAGTGAGGTGGTAGGGAGAGGTGGGGATAAGTTTGATATTCAAACCCAGATGAAGCTGACTTAGTTGCTCATTATTTTAATCCTTTACTATCCTCCCTCTAGACAAACCTACATTTTTTTCTTATTTTATATTCTATTCTGTGATGTATTATTGGATATAGTTCAAATATAATACTATTGAAGTTATTCTGGAAATATTATATGAGTCAATTAGTATGGCCTAGATTTAGATGTATATTTGGATATCAGTATTGTCTTAGGTTATGGTACTCAACTGGTATCTTAGCACTAGGAAGTAGTCCAGAAAATGTGTCACCTCCTTAATTTAACTTGCTGCTTTATAATATATATTTTTCTAGATAAACTAATGGGTCCGAAAGTAGAAATGACTCTGTTCACTGGCTGCAAAGAGTTCACTAATTAGTAGAGAGAGAACATCCATAGAGTTATTTTTAAAGTCATCAGCTGATAGTGCCTTATTTTATTTATTTATTTTTTTAAAGTAGGCTCCGGGGCACCTGGGTGGCTCAGTTGGTTGAGCAACTGCTTTTGGCTCAGGCCATGATCCTGGAGACCGGGGATCAAGCCCCACATTGGGCTTCCTGCTCGGCGGGAAGCCTGCTTCTCCCTCTCTCAATCTCTCTGTGTTCCCTCTCTCGCTGTGTTTCTCTCTGTCAAATAAATAAATAAAATCTTTAAAAAAAAAAATAAAGTAGGCTCCGTGCCCAATGTGGGCTTGAACTCATGACTGTGAGATCAAGAGTCACATGCTTTACTGACTGAACCAGCCAGGCACCCCAATAAGAAGGTGCCTTCTTAATTGGCATATTGTTGAATATTTGTCAGAAGTAGTACAAAATGGATTGATTAATTTACTGACAATGCAAAGATTGTACAGATTATATTTAGTCTTTGTGTAATTATTTGTATAGTGACAAATTAATACTGTATATGTTTGAAGTATATGGCATGATTTGATACACACATACACCGTAGAATTTTTACCACCATTAAGTTAGCATATCCATCACGTCACATAGTTACCATTTTGTATATGCATGTGCATGTACAGTGAGAATACTTTTAACTTTTGTTTTTAAAACATTAAGCTTAAAAAGCACTTTAGCTTTCATTTTCTGGATTTAGTTCCAAGGCAGTGCTATGTTCACTGTAGGATTGGTGACATTTTCTCTAGCTAACCATCTTGTTTCATCTTCAGTACTCCTGTTATCAGTCTGGCAGCTGAGTCTCCATGCGGTACATTTGACATATATCTTGTTTCCCTGGTACTATCCTCACTTGCCTAAAGGCAATGGAAAACTTGTCTACTTCTTTGTATTCACAGTGACTGGTACAGAGCTTTGCATGAAGTAGGCTGTTATCAAATGTCCACTGAATTGCTGAAATGAATTCCAGTAGTATTTTTGGAAGGTTGAGTGCATAGTTTCAGAGCATGCTGCCAGTAACTGCTTGTGAGATCACAGACAAATCATCATCTCTTTGGAGCTGAATTTTATTTGTGAAAATCATATATTATACAAAATGTTCTCAAAGGGTACATTTAGCTAGACTGACCATGTAATATATTGCCCAAACTGGGATGTTTTAAGAGTAAGAGTGGGTGCCGTTAGAAATTACACAAAGGAAACAGGCCAAAATCCAGTACGATAACACATCTGATCATACTATTTCTAGCTCATAAATTCTGAAGTCTTATAATTTTCCATTTTGTTCATTTTTAGTCTATAATATTAGCAATTTAGAATATAGAATTTGCCTTTATCTTCCTGGCTTATTTCATTTAGCATAACGTTCTAAAATGTTATATGATCTTGCTCATATGTGGAACATTAAAAAAAACAAAAAACAAAACAAAAAGCAAAACTCATAGAAGCAGAGAATAGAGTGGTGGTTACCAGGGACTGGGACTCAGGAGATAATGGTTAAAAGGTACAAAAATTCAGGGCACACGGGTTTCTCAGTTGGTTAAGCGACTGCTTTTGGCTCAGGTCATGATCCTGGAGACCTGGAATCGAGCCCCACATCGGGCTTCCTGCTCAGCGGGAAGCCTACTTCTCCCTCTCTCACTCCCTCTGCTTGTGTTCCCTCTCTGGCTGTGTTTTTCTCTGTCAAATAAATAAAATCTTAAAAAAAAGTACAAAAATTTGGTTATAAAATTAATAAATTCTAGGAATCTGATGTATAGCCTAGTAAACTATAGTTTATAGTAGTATATTGTGTCACTGAACTTTGCTAAGAAAGAGCTCTTTTTTTTTTTAAAGATTTTTTTATTTATTTGACAGAGCGAAACACAGCCAGAGAGGGAACACAAGCAGGGGGAGTGAGAGAGAGAGAAGCAGGCTTCCCACCGAGCAGGGAGCCCCATGTGGGACTCGATCCTGGGTCTCCGGGATCATGACCTGAGCTGAAGGCAGTTGCTTAACCAACTGAGCCACCCAGGCACCCCATAAGAAAGAGCTCTTAAGCATTCTCACAACACACACACACACACACACACACACACACACACACACACAATGCTAACTGTGCGAAGTGATGGGTGTGTTAATTTGACTGGCAATAATTTCATAATGGATGTTTATATGAAATCATCATGCCATACACTTAAAATATATAGAAAATTATTTTTCAATTATACTCAATAAAGCTGGAAAAACAAGAGTATAGAGTTTGTAATCCAAAAGTTCTAAACAGTTTACAGATATTGTGATCCTGGGAAAATTTTTTTTATCTTCCTTGAGTCTCAATTTCCTCTATGTATGAGAAAAATAATACTGTGTTTTTTCACATGTTTATAGCAAGAATACAATACAGTTAGATCTATAAAAAGATTAATGTGGTGATTGACACACAGTAGCCAAAGTGAATTGCAAGAGTTAATACTTTACTACTATTATTATTCAATTTATTACAATAGTTAAATTACTATTTTTCTTTGGTTGGACCAGTGTCTTTACATTTCATCATTGGCTGGACATATTACTTAATTTTATCTGCATATTACAATTTCATATATTGATTTGAAGCAGTGTCAGTTGTTGGACAAAATGTGCTGATTACTTCATCTTAGGAAAATTTGTTAAATTTCTCATTTTCTGTCCAAGTCATTGTAGTGTTGGCCTATGGTGACCACTGTTATTATGATCAGCTTTGCAAAAATGTCTTCTTTCAGAGTATGCTTCTTTTTGCACTTGCTTCCAAGCTCCTTTGTGAAAAAACCTCACCAATCCATTGGGCTAAGCTAACTGTAGGCCCTATGGGCCACCACTGAGGAGTAGATTACACAGTCTGGATTAAAGTAGTCCCAAGGAGATACAAATCTACTGAATCAGATGCCTCAGCTTATATCAAAGAGGTGACTTCGGGGAACAAGCCTTTGTGTGAAACAGTCTTCAAAAAGAATTTTATGAGATAGGACTTTCTATTAGAAGAATACCCCAAACACTGATTGTGCAGAAGTGATGTATATTTCTTATAAAATGTTCTAGTGAATTAACTTTGTTCTTTACTATTACTCTGAGAATCCTGAACTCCTGAGGGCTGGTGCTATAAATCTTCAATAGCAAGAAGGGATATCAATCAATAAATACTTAACAACAGTATAAATTATGTACAGTAGAATAAGTATTTCAGGGAAACCCATAGGCTAATAGGCCCTCCTACAAAATGCCATAAAGACTAAGCTTCCTGAATCTGTACAAATAGGGTGGCATTACCCGTGAGAAATAATCCTTACAAAATCAACATTTCACAGTTTGGGAATGATTTTTAAAAAGCCAATGGGTGATATGCGTGAAAATCACTTGGTAACTGTAATAAAAATGTCTTTAAGTATATAACCTGTAATACACTCTGTAGTCAGAATTTGGGTCTTAAAGTGTAAAGCAGTTTGGATAAACTATACAAGAGTTTTAGAGAGAGCTTATGTTTGAAGTGTTCTTACCAGGTTTACTATTGAAATTATGCTATAATTGAGTCGTCTTTTAATGCTTAGGTCTATTTACTGAACAAAGATTACTAATTGTCTTTTAGAATCATTATTTTTAGTGGTTTGTTTAATAACCAAAACAATGCAAATGTTCTTAAAATGTACTATCCTCAGCATGGCAACAGAATATTTAATATTTAATTACAGTAATTATCTCAACCTGTCTTAAACTTCTTCACTCCCTTCTCTAGATAGTTGCTTCCTTTTACCTTTGTGTTGTGTTGTGTATCATTTATTATGAATTTCTTAATGTATCTCTTTTAGTGGAATGTTATAAGGCATATATTATAAGGTTCAATAAGCAGAGATCGAAACTGTGGAAGCCAAAGTTTTGCTGCCAACCAGAAATATTTAAAAGAAGAATTCTCTTTAAATTACTGTTGGTAAAGGACTATAGCTAAGTACCTGGTATTTAACAGCTACAGTTTTGCCTTTTCAAATGTTGACTCCCAGAGTAAATTTCGGTAATTGCTTTGTAAAGCATTCTAATAATCATCAGTTACTTTGGTCCAATGTGTTTCAGGGTTTGTTTGGAAAATCATATACTCTTAGATGAATTTCCAGTGAGTTAGATATTTGCTGTAAGCTGATTTAACATGTGGTGAAAAAGTAGGCTAGGTTGCTTCATTTTACTTTGCCGTGGTCAGAACAGCAAACTTGTGGCACAACTGAAGTAGGAATTTATGACTCCTTGGTCAGAATTTACACTCCTCACTTAAACCTATTATAAGGCCCAAGAAAAACATTGATTCACACAGTCTTAAATTATTCTTTACATTTGTTCTTCCAGTTAAGATTATAATGAAAATATTTAGTAGGTAATAATAAACTTCTTGAAACTAATAACATTAATGAAAAGGGAAAGCTATACTTCTATATTTATTACTCATAAAGTAATTCCAATATATATTAACTGATTTTATTTTATACTTTTTATTCATTTAACTATTTTGTATAAGTAACACAAGTACAGGGAAATTGTACACATGTGTGTGTATACACACTATATGGGCAGTCCAGTGATTTATCACAAAGTCTGCTATCATAGGGTTCAAGAAATAGAATGTTTTGAGGACTTAGGAGTCTTCCTCATACCTGTCCTTTCCTCCAAAGACAGCCCCACACTTAAGAGTATGGTAATCCATTTCACGCATTCGTTTGGTTTTACCATGTGCTGAATACAGAGATTTTGCTTATTTTCTAAATTTTGTATAAATGAAATCATGCAGCAGTTATTTTTTTTTTAAGATTTTATTTATTTATTTATTTGACAGAGAGAAACACAGATAGAGAGGGAATACAAGCAGGGGGACTGAGAGAGGGAGAAGCAGGCTTCCCGCCGTGCAGGGAGCCTGATGTGGGGCTCGATCGGGACTCCGGGATCATGACCTGAGCTGAAGGCAGTCGCTTAACCAACTGAGCCACCCAGGCACCCCACATGCAACAGTTATTTTTGGTGAAATTCGTACACTTTGTGCATTTGCACTGCTGGATAGCATTGAGTTATATGAATAGGGTGAATATAGCACAGTTTAGATACACTCTATGGAAAGATACAAGTTATTCTCACTATGGGAATATTATGAGTATTGCTACTATAATATTTTGTCTGTTAACTTTGTGCACATATGTGTGCTTTTACATTAGGTAGATAATGAGTAATGGAACTAAGGGTCTGTGGGTATGACTGTAATTCAATATTGGTACATAATATAAAATGATTTTCTAAAAGGACTGTATACTTTGATAGCCCTAGAATTGTAAGGGTTGTCACTGGTTCTCAGCCTCTCTGGCACCTGCTGTTATTTTCTCATTTGTTGTCATTCTGATGGACACATAGTGATATCTCAATATGCTTTTAACTTCCAATTCTCACTTTTTCTAGGGAGATTGAGCACTTTTGAATTTATTGGCCATGTGTATACCTTCTTTAGTGAAAGGTATTTAAATATTCAGTCTTACTGTGAGATGGTTTGCCTTTTTCTTGTTATATAGGATATTTTTTATATTTTGGAAGCAATTCTTTTGTGGTTGTACAGCACACATATAGTCCATCCCTCTGTGAATCACCAGCTTAAGGGTGACTTTTGAAACTTTTTAAATTTTAATTTAATTTTATTTTTTTAAAGATTTTATTTATTTGACAGAGAGGAACACAGCTAGAGAGGGAACACAGGAAGGGGGAGGAAAAGAGAGAAAAGCAGGCTTCCCATCGAGCAGGCAGCCCAAGGTGGGGCTTGATCCCAGGATTCTGGGACCATGACCTGAGCTGAAGGCAGATGCTAAACGACTGAGCTACCCAGGTGCCCCTTATTTATTTTTTTTAAAGATTTTTTTTTTCTTTCTTTCTTTCTTTTTTTTTTGACAGAGAGGGAGATCACAAGTAGGCAGAGAGGAAAGCAGAGAGAGGCCCGGGGTGGGGGGGTTGGGGGTGGGTGGGCATGGAATGGGGAAGCAGGTTCCAAAGTTAAATTTTGTATAGAGTGTGAGATAGAGGTTAATTTCTTTCTTTCTTTCTTTCTTTCTTTCTTTCTTTCTTTCTTTCTTTCTTTCTTTCTTCTTTCTTTCTTCTTTCTTTCTTTCTTTCTTTCTTTCTTTCTTTCTTTCTTTCTTTCTTTCTTTCTTTCTTCCTTTCTTCCTTTCTTCCTTTCTTCCTTTCTTCCTTTCTTTCTTTCTTTGTTGTTATTAATTCCATATAGTATTGTCCTGGTACAATTTTTTTTTTTAAACTAACTTTCCCAAATGTTTTGCCATGCCATTTTTATCATATATCAAGTGGCCGTATATGCATGGGCTTTATTGTGTTCTTTTGATTGGTTTGTTTATTCCTAAAAAAATACCTCACTATCTTAGTTCCTGCAATATTATAGTAAGCCTTGATATCTGGTACAGCACCCCTTCCCTTTTTCTCTTCATTCAAATGTATTTCGGTCACCCTTAATGCTTTGGGTTTCTATACATTTTAAAATCATCTTGTTAGATGTCAAAACAAAGTTCTTGGGCTTTTATTTTAAATAAACTTTTCATAGAAGTAGGACATATGTAAAAATACAGAGAACCCAGTTAGATTAATTTTTACCTGGTAAATATACCCATTTAATAATTGTCACAATTAAAAAAAAAATTGACTGTTAGCCAGTCCATCAGAAGCTCCCTGATACCCTTGGTAGTCAATATCATCCTGTAAAGAAAACTGCTATTTTGATTTCATCACAACACTGTTAATTTCTCCTATTCTTGGACTTTCTGTTTGCTCATGAGCAAATATATGATGCATCTAGTTGTGGTTTTGTTTTGTTTTGTTTTGTTTGCTTGTTTGTTTATTGAATTTAGCCTGGTTAGTATTTATTGACCTTTTACATCTCTGGGTTGATGTTTGTGATAGTATTTGGAAAATTATCTGCTGGTATTTTTTCAAATTATTTTACCTGTTCTATTTTCTTTCTCCTCTCTCCATGAGGCCCCAGCTCCATGTATATCTTTCTAACTTATCTTTATTTCTCTTTCCTCTGTTTTCTTTCCTATGTTCCAGTCTGCATTTTCTCTACTGTTCTCTCTTTAATTTAATAATCTACTTCTTGTTGAGGCTAATCTAGTTTTTAAAATAAGTTATTGCAAACATTCTTGTTTTTCCTTTTAAGTCTTTTTCATGTTCTTCAATAAAAATATTCATGTTTTCTCTGTTTTCTTAAATATTTTGTAGTTTAAAGAAATATTCCTGTCTGATAACTCTAATAGCAGGATCACTTATTGGCTCTTTATTTTATTTCATTTGGAGAGAGAAGAGATCATCTTTTCATTCTTTCTTGGCATGCCTGACAATTTTCATTGATTGCCAACCATTGAGTATGGATAATTTTAGAGGTTCAGGATGATAATTTTTCTTTTTTTTTTTTCCTCCTCCAGAGAGAGATTAAAAGAAAAAAAGTCCTGGAAAGCAGATACTGTGGGGATGGAGAGTGGCAGATGGTTTTCTCTTACTCCCAAAATAAGCCTTATTTCTAGTGTTTAACTCTTGAGTTTCTACCAAAAGCCTGGGGCTATCATCAAGTTTCTTCCACCTTGTTGGTTCCGAATTGCCACCTTTGTCTCCCAAATACTATAAGATTCCTAAAATTTCTGCTCAGCTCATTAGCTACCCAGCTAGTTCTATCTGCTGGGTCACATACCTCAAAGGGAATGGGTTGGGCATTTTTCTGTACTCCAGGATCTTAGCTTAGCACCTCTGAGCTCTTGACTTCTACATCTTGAGTCCAGTGAGGCTACTGAAGGCTTAAGCTGCTGAATTTTGCCTGGCCTCTTTCTTGTGCTGGGAACTAGCAAATGCCGTCTTGGCCTCTCGAATCCTGGCTCTTTTGGATTCTCTTTTAAGTCTTCAAATATTTTTGTTTGTTTGTTTTCAACTTGCAAGACTGTTCTGAGTTAAAGAGTCAGTATGGTTGATGCTTGTCTGTTAAGACCTGAAGCTGAAGCTTCTTACCTATCCATAGTCTAGATCATATTTTCCCCATCTCAAACACTTCATTGACTTCAAGAATCAATCCTTTTATTTTCTGTACTTTGAGTTTTTCCCATTCTATATGCTCCTTCTCACAAATGCTTAGGCAAGTCCAAAGCTCTCCAGTGTTAAACATCTGTTCTTCTTTAAATGCTACAGGATCAGCTATGACTCTTTTGACTCTTCCCACTTCCTCACCTTCCATTTAGTTCTCAAAAAAATGCATTCTGGCTTCCAAGCCACTGACTCTATTGAATTTTCTCTAGTTAATATTACCAGTTATGTATCTGATGCTAAGTGTCTTAATAGTTTTCTGATTTATTTTTCCTGATCAGTTACCAGATTTTTTTTTTTTTTTTTTTTTTTTTTAATGAGAGTGCAGGTATATGCAGTGATGCAGGGGTAGGGAGAGAGGGAGAGAGTGAAAGAGAAGAATCTGAAGCAGCCTCCACTCCCAGTGCAGAGCCCATCACACTCTTATTTCACAGCTCTAAAATCAGGACATGAGCCAAAATTAAGGGTCGGATTCATAGCTGACTCAGCCACCCACATGCCCCCTAGTAACCAGATTTTGACAACTACTCTTCCATTTCAAAATATTGCTGTTCTGTGGACATTACTTCGCCAGTAATGTTCTCCAACTCTCTGTCTTACTTCTCTGTAGATCTCTTTCAGTTTTCTTTGTGAGTTCTAACTAATCTTCCCATCTCATTTTTTAAAAGTCTGCTCTTATTTTCTAATACTTCATTCAGATAAAATAATGTGTTCTCTCTATCTTTCTCTCTCCCAACAAATTATTCTGATATTTGGTGATTCTTGCTGTCATTTTCTTTATAGTTTTTCTGTAAATATACATGTGTATCAAAATACTAAAAGTTTTACAGGCTTTCAGTTTCATACTGATGGTGGCATACTGTATGTGTTCTTCCCTTTCTTTCCCTACTCAGTATAATTTGAGGTTCATTCATCTTGAAATTGTAATTAATTTTCACTATTAGATGTTATTGAAATTCCGCACGTTATCAGTTTTCTTTTAGTTGAGCCCTTGGATTTTTTTTATTTTTTTCTTTTACAAAGAATACCGATGTAAATGTTCTTACACATGTTGTCTGGTACACATGCATGAACATTATCTATTTCTAAAGGTATAGACTTATAATAGCAATTGTTGAATCATGTGATATAACTACTTTCAACCTTACAAAAGAATTCCAAGGTGAATTTTTTAATTAATGTACCAGTCTTCTCTTTTATCAGCATTATGCAGGAGTTCCTGTTGTCCTGTTTTCCTACATCCAACACAACACATTGTGTTCTCCTAACTTCTAGTCTTTGTCGACCCATTGTTGTTCTTCCATGTTTAAAGTGCTGGTATTTTTACTTGTCACGGTTTAAGGTCACTCTGGCATCATTCACAGATGATAAAATCCTTTTCCACTGCTCCATTTACCATTTATGTTGTTATGGCTCTCAGTGCATACTTCCAGCTCAGAATTTCCTGCTCTTAGTTTTTTTTTTTTTTTTTTTTTTTTTTTTTTTTTTTTTTTTTTTTTTTTTTTTTTTTTTTTTTTTTTTTTTTTTTTTTT
>PITA01029478.1:0-17845 GCA_004023965.1 Spilogale gracilis | reverse complement strand
TTTAATAGCTAAACCTATAAAATTCTTGGAAGGAAACATAGGAGTCAGTTTTGAGACCTTGAGTTAGAGAATAGTTTTTAAGTATTATGCTAAAAGCACAGTTTATTCATTCAGTAAATATTTGCTGAGTACCTTTTATGTGCCTTGCATAATAGTTTAAACAAATAAAATATGTGAAATTTCAAGTGGTGATACACAACTCTAAATTTTGGGGGCTTTTTAAAATATGATAAGTCTCTGACTAGTAGGCTAATTTTCCTTAAAATATATAGATTGTATATAACTGAAAAGAAGTAGAAATTTTCCTTTTTTCTCAATTTCCTATGGATTGTTTTTAAGTATAACCTGTTATGTCTCTTTTGCCTTATTAACTAGAGCTTTTTTATTTTTACTGGTTGCTCTAGCATTTATAGTATACATATTTATTACCTGTCTTTAAATAACAATCTGTTCTTTCATGTGAAAGATAATACACTGAAGTAGTATGCTTTGATTCTTCCCTTCTTGCCCTTTGTGCTATTACCATCGCTTATCTTTATGTTACAAGGGTTGTAGTTGCTTTAACTCTCAGTTGTCTTTTAAAGAAATTAAAAAAGGTGAAAAATTGATTTATGTTCATTCTTGTTTACCACTTAGAATGTTTTATATTCCTTTCTATAGGTACAGGTTTGCATCTTGTAACATTGTCTTTTAGCCAAAGACCCTTTTTAATAATTTATCAAAAATAATTTCTCTAAGCATTTCTTTGGTTGAAAACCAGTTTTAGTTCTATTTTTAAGTGACAGTTTCAGTGGATATAGAATTTGAAGGTGATGGTTTTATTTTTGTCCTGAAAGATAAGGAAATACTTCCATTGTGTTCTCACTTGTACTGTTTCTGATGAAAAGTCAGTAATAGCTTTTATCTATTCCCTGTGTATAATTTATCTTGTTTTCCCTTCTGGCCACTTGTAAGCATTTCTGTTTGTCACCTGTCTAAGAAGTTTCATCATGATGTGACTTGATGTGTTGTTTTGGTTTTTATTCTGCTTGGGGTTTATCAGCCTTTGAGATATAGGGGCTTATATTTTCACCTAATTGGCTAAAATTTAAACGTCATATTTTCACATCATTCTCCTTCCAGAGCTCCAATGACAGGTATAGTATATTTGATTTCTCTGTTTACCCAGATTATTTCTTTCAGGCTTGTTTCTCTCCATGCTTCAGACTGTACACTTTCTATTGCCCTGTCTTCAAACTCACTGATCTTTTCTTCTGTGTTTATGTACTTTTAAAGCACATCCAGTGACTTTTTTATGTCATTTCATTTTTCAGTTCTAGTTGTTCCACCCTATATTTTCATCTATATTCATTATATTTCTTATTTTCCTTTAAATCCTCAAATATATCTATGCTTTCATTTGAAGTCCTTGTCTTTTAATTCCATCATCTGTCATTGCTGCATTTGTTTATATTCTGTGATTTTTCTCCTGATTAGAAGTTGGATTTTCTTTCAAAAAGTAGGTTTCTTTATTCTGGCAGCAAGTTACATTACATGTCTATAACCTTTATCTTGTCAAGTCGTCTTTTGTAATGTGTTGGTGGACAAACTTTAATTTTTGTTTACTTGGGTGAGTCTTTACTGTGGCATTTGTTTAGCTTCATTATCTTATTTTATTTTTTAAGTATGCTTCATGCCCAGCATGGAGCCAAACACAGGGCTTGAATTCATGACCCTGAGATCAAGACCTGAGCTGAGATCAAGAGTTAGATGCTTAACTGACTGAACCACCCAGGAGCACCTGTTTACCTTAATTCTAATGCATGGTCTTTGGGTCTCTGGTGAGGGCTCCAGGCATTGAAGGAAGTTGCTGTGGGGCTCTGGTATCTTCTACCTGGGTGCACTCCAGTCACTCTTGGTTTTTGCCTTGTTTCTTGGAATCTCACCATATAGGTATATGGCTTTGTATTCAGACAGAGTCAAAGGGACTCATTTGGAGATTTCTGGACTTCTCTATAGAACTCCTTTTTAGTATTCTGCCCTACCACCTCCTCTCCTCATTGTTCTGAGCCGAGCTGATCTGTCCCCAAGTCACTTCCCCTAGACTGCCTTTTCTTCTCTTACCATGAGCCTCTCCACTTAATGTCACAAGACAGGCTCTTGCAGGACAGGTATTCTCTGCCATTGGCCCTGTGTAGGATTTCTATAACAAAAGGAAAAAGACAGAGAGAGCTCCCAAATACACATAGAAAATGAACATTTAGAGGCTAAATTTTATCTTATTTTACCATTTATTTATTTATTTACTTACTTACTTATTTATTTTTGGAGCTAAATTTTAGAGAATAGAATGAGTTGGATCAGTGATGCTTAACTCAGGCTACATGTGAAGATGAGGACCTCAGGTGGGAGGGGACCCACAGTTTTCAAAGCTCCCCATGTAACTTTGAGGTACAGCTGTGGCTGAGAAGAACTGTGGCTCTAGAGCTGATCAGGGGCTCAGTTACAATCTTGTTTCTCTAGGTTCTCTAAGAGACAACCTTACCAGAAGTAGATCTCTCAGTGTTTTCCCAGTGCTTGGACCTGGGGATTTTTTTTATTTTTTTATTATTTTTTTTTTTACTGCAGCTTGATTCACCCTTACAAACCACTGTGTGCTGCTAGTTACCATGGCAAGGGAAGAGCAGGGCACAGGTGATGAGAAAGCCAGTGTTTCTCAGGCAGTTTAAGGTTTCATAGGGAAGCAGTGGCTGCATACTCCAATTGTAGTTGGTGTGCATGGAAAATTCTTTTGCCAGACTATGTGTCACTTATAATGTTTTGCCTGCCCAAATGGTAGCGTTTGATTGTTTATGTCATGTGACAGTATTTCAGTTGGCAGCTGATACATTTAAGTTTTTTTTTTTCTTTAAAGATTTATTTATTTATTTTAGGGAGAGGAAGGACATGCAAGTGGGAAGAGGGGCAGAGAGAAAGGGAGAGAAAGAATCCCAAGCCAACTCCATGCTGAGCGCAGAGCCCAGCAAGGGGCCAGATCCTGTGATCCTGAGATGATAACCCAAGCTGAAACGAAGTGTCAGATGCTTAACCCACTGCATCACCCAGGTACCCCTCGTATTTTGGCTTTTAAGAAAGAAAGCATGGCAGATGGAGGATTACATGAAAAGTTGAAGGATAATGAAAGGCTAGCTGTGAGGGAAAGAATGTCTTTATTTTTCTTTTCTGACATTCTTTTCAGGTATCCCAGTGCATGTTCTTCTCCATCATGAGGATAGTTTCCTGATATGTGATGATAATCACCTTTAACAATGCACACATTAAATGTCACTGGTGTTGAAAAGGAGATGTGTAACATTTCACATTTATTTTTAGGCACATTTCCTGTGCATGATAAGCATGTGCACCATGGTAAATGTACCACTTTTTTCACTCATTTAGTACATATTTATTTAGCATGTACTATGTGCCTGTTAAATTCTAGGTGCTTGGGAGACATCAGTGAACCAAATGGGTAAAAACTCCTTCCCTTTTTGAGCTTTTACTTAGTGGTAACATTCAGAGAGGACAAAGACTAAATAATAAACATAAGTAAATTCTACAGTATGGCATAAGTCAAGGAACACTGTGAGGAAAGAGAAGAGCAGGGGATAAGTGATGGGGTGAGAGGTCTGAGTTTTGAGGGTAGTGGTTGAGGAGTGCATCATGAGGATGGTGACATTTGAACAGAGATTGAGAGGAGTGAGGGGGTATGCAATGCAGTTTCTCAGAAAAGTGTGTTCTGGTGAGCGTGAACATTGGCAGAGGAATGTTCAGCAGGTTCCCAGGAGTAGCCAACAGTACATGGGCTGCAGACAACTGTGGTCCACAGAAGAAAAGTCAGGTGGAGAGGTAATAGGGGCTTGTCCATAAGTGCCTGTGTAAGGATTTTGGGTTTTACTTTGCATCAGATAGGAAGCCATCAGAACAAGATGTAACAGGACCAGCAGGAAAGGGCCATAGTGGCTGCTGTGTTGAGGAGATCCATGCTGGGGCCCAGGCTCTGGGCTAGCACAGTAATCCAGGCAGAAGAGGGGGTGGGGTTAGGGTGACAGGGACGTCTCTGAGGGTAGAGCCCACTGACTTCTGTGATGGACTCCTGATCTGAGAAAGAAGAGTAGAGAGTGACTCCAGGCCATGCTCATTTCTACTGAAGTTCACCTTAGGCAGCATCTGTTAATTTAATGCAGTGATTGCAAATTTTATTTCTTTTGCTTATTGGGCATTTATAACATAATTTACTATATTCTGAAAGTCATACTGTATTTAGGTTATTCTTCTCATTTGCAGAGTGATAAACGATGTATTTCTGTGTTCAAGATTTCACATATGATTTCAGGGATAAAGATTTTAAATAAAACTATAGTTCAAATGTAATTTCAGTTCCTCCAAGTTAAATTATTTAAAATTCAATAAGTAGATTATTTGGTCATTTTACCTCACTTAGTGCTTTACATTAAAATTTTCCTGTTTAATGAATACTTAACTAATAAGGAAAATTTGCTAATCAAATTGTCAGATTCTGTTAAATAGCGTGTTGAAATGTTTATTTAGCAGTTATTCCTGACTTTTTAACATTGTGGAATGCCCTGTAATCCATTTCTTTCCTGATAATTATGATATATGGCAGTAGTTAGCAATTACTTAAAAAATCTTTATTATAAAAATGAGCTCATTGTAGACAATTAGTAAAATATAAAAAGTTTGAAGAAGCAAAAATTAGAAATAGAAAATCAGCCATAATTTTACCTTTCCAAGACAACTACTCTTAATGGTATTATTTCCTTTCAATCTTTATTTCTGTGCTTATTTGTATGAGTGGTTGACATTTGGGGTACATATAATTTTGTGATCTCCCCTCATCACTAACCCCCCACTTAAGTCAGAGTGAAAGCTTTTCTTCCTGCTTTGGTAGAAATGCATCATGTCATCCTAAAAGCTGAATGATGTAATGAGATTTAATGTTCATTCACCTATTAGCAATTTTGGTTATCTTCAGCTCTAAAATATTATATATAGCATTGCATTAAAATAATGGTGCATAAAAATCTTTCCGGTATTTTGGATTATTTTCTTAGAGTACATTCCCAGAAGTTAAGTGACTAGTTTGGAGAGTAGAAACATTTTGATGGTCTTTATACGTATTATTGCGTTGCTTTCCAATAATTATACTAATAAAAATAATAGTTAACATAACTGAACTCTTAGTCGTGCCAGGCACTACTCTTAGTGCTTCTGATGTTTCCTCTTGCTAAATCTTCTCAGCAACCCTGCATGGTGGGGCACGTGCTTTATTTCTGTTTTCCTGCCAGAAAAACTGAGCCCAGAAAGATAATAAAGGCAGAGCCAGGATTCACATGGTCTATCTCCTTCTGCATCTGCTTAGCTGTGGGACTTTGCTAGACATGAAAGCACCTTATCAGTTCAGTCCTAGGTAGCTACTATTGTAAAGTTCCCATTGAAAAATCTCATTAATTTTACTAAGACATAGTTTCTTGTTTGGGTTTACTTGCCTTTGAATATTAATGAAAAGTTATTTAAATATATATTAGCCCTTTGTATTTCTTATTTTGTGCATTGTTTTTTCATGGTCTGAAATTGTTATTAACTTGCTATGAACTCTTTATACATTATGGAAATTGGCTATATTGTGTCAAATTTGTTACAGATATTTTGTCCAGGGTTGTGGTTTACTTTTTATTGTAATATTTTGATTTGCAGATTTGAGTTTGGTAGAAAATATGGTCAAAGATTAATTTGTTTCTTTTATGACTTATTTTGTTGCTTTGAAATGTAGAAACATGATCCAGAAAGTTGATATTTATATCTTCATTTTCCCTTAAACCATGAGATTTGGTTTGGAATTGTGTTAAACTTACAAATCAATTTGGGAATAACTGACATTTAAAAAATAGTCTTCCAATATATAGCAAATCTCTTCATTCAAATCTTTGTCACTTTTAGTGTCTCTTAATGAAGACTTAAGAGTCATGTGGCTAATAGAGTTATGAAAGAATCATATAAAGAAAATATTAGTATTCTAGAAATGAAAAAGGAGCAGAACAAGAGAGAGGTTATCTGTTTCAGAGCAAATATCTACAGACTTACTGATGGAGTTTGTATATTTTTACTCTAAATTCCAAGAATGATATTTTTTTCTGCAAGAGATTTATAATAGACATTTCTGCATCTCATAAATTGAATGTGGTGCATAATTTTCTGTTGTGTCTTGAGTTTGTTTTTATGTGTTAATTTGTATATTCTATTAATGAAAGAAGGAAAATATGCAGTTAAAACTTATAAATATATTTGGAAATTTATGTATCCATCAGTTTCTCTTCACTGAGAAATGCACATGGCTTAAACGAGGGAGAGGCTTATGTCTCTCTTAAATTTTATAGAGGTAGATGGTCCAAGGCTGATGTGGTGAGTGTCATGACTAGGACTCAGGCTCCATGTGACTCACTGCTTTACCTTCCACAGTGTGCCTCTTCGTGGTCCTAGGTGGGTGCTCTTGCTCAACTGTCATGCATCTCCACATGCAGGAAGGAGGGGAGCTGAGGAACAGAGGACAGATAATATATTCTCAGCTTTCTTTCTTTCTTTCTTTCTTTCTTTCTTTCTTTCTTTCTTTCTTTCTTTCTTTCTTTCTTTTTTCCTTCCTTCCTTCCTTCCTTCCTTCCTTCCATTCCATTCCATTCCATTCCATTCCATTCCATTCCATTCCATTTATTTGACAGAGAGAAACACAGCCAGAGAGGGAACACAAGCAGGGGGAGTGAGAGAGGGAGAAGCAGGCTTCCCGCTGAGCAGGGAGCCAGATGTGGGGCTTGATCCTGGGTCTCTGGGATCATGACCTGAGCCTAAGGCAGTTGCTTAACCAACTGAGCCACCCAGGCGCCCCACTCAGCTTTCTTTGAAGGTTTCTGAAAGTTGCTTCTCAGTACTTAACACTGCATCTTTTTGGCCCTTACACTAGGCCCATGGGACAAGATACAAGATGTGCCCAGCTGAAAATCAGGAGTTGTATGACTAAATAAAAATGGGAAAATGTATACTGAGCTAATCAGTCATCTCTGCTCCACCTCGTTTTTATTTATTTAGGTTTGTGTCTGTCTCTGTCCCTGTCTCTGTCTCTCTCTCTAGCATTTATTTTATGTATAATTAAAAGAAAGGCAACATTTCTAATATTAATTAGAAAAATAATTCCTATACTCTTTCACACCTGAGTGCAAAGTTTTTATGATGAGACATTATTGAGCTTGGAAAGTAACTTTGACATTATTTAACCTTGATGTCACCCAGTGTATTCTGTGGGCACAGGGTTTGGGTGAGAGAAGGGAAAGGCTGGACTAGTTTGGGAGGAGACCAGACCAGAAGGTGCAGTGACTTCTCATTCTACTCTGTTGTGAAAGTGACCATGTCTTGGACTGAGAGTTGACTCTTACCCTCTTGGGACCATCCTGAGAAATAGTCCCGTAGGAGGAAATACTTGTATTTTAGGAAAAGAAGATTCTTTACTGTGTCTAAATTGAATTTAGAAAGAGAGGTATCTCTGACTGGTAAGGTTCTGTAGGGCAAATATTGCATCCTTATGAATTGCTAGGCACAGATCCATGTACATAAGGCCTTTAATAAATGTTTCTAAGGGCAGCAATAGGATAATGGCAGGACTGAAACGGTTTAACTCATAGTTTGAACTCTACTTGAAACTTCCTGAATGATTACATTTAAAAACACATATTGTGTAGTTAAATGCGAGGTAATTTATGCACAAAGTTGTGTTTTTGATAGAAATGTGTCCTCTATAACCTAGAGTGTATTATTAAAATGCTCAGACTTTTCATAACTTCCAAGACTTAGAACTGAAATAACAGGTAACTTTCTTGTTTCCATATGTGAGTGTTATTTCAGATGGTATAAGGGTTAACCGAAGAAAAACATTGATGTAAATTTTGCTTTGTACATTTTGCACTGTTTTTCAACTCACTTGATTTTATAAATCACTTGATTTTCTAAATTACAAGTTACAGTTGACCCTAAAACAACAGGTTGGAACTGCGTGGGTCCACTTATATGTGAATTATTTTCAACAGAGTACTATAAATGTATTTTCTCTTCTACTTTATGGTTTTCTTAAAAACACTTTTTTTCTCTAGCTTTATTGTGGGAATACAGTATGTACTACATGTACAAAACATGTGTTGCTTGTTTATGTTATTGGGAAGGCTTCTGGTCAGTGGTAGGCTATCAGTAGTTAAGTTTTGGAGGAGTCAAAAGGTATACATGACTTTTGATGACGTGGGGGTTGACACCTCTAACCCTTGCATTGTTCAAGGATTGACTATACTTGAGTTACAAACACATCAGTATTAGAATCTCAAAGATGTAAATCACCTTATTTTGATCAATTTTTGAAAATTGAAACAAAGCTAATGAAAGAGTCTTCACCATATATGAGATTTAGCTGAAGTTTTTCATTTTTAATCCTTGAAAATGTTCATGTAGTCTAATTAGAAGGGCTTTCTGCACATGTAGTTATTTCATTATTAATTGTTATAATTTATCAGATGAGAACTAAAGTATTAAGTCTTTAACGCAAAAACTTGAAAAAATGTAAGAAAATTTTAGAACACCTTTGTTCTTTTAACTCAAAGATGTTTTCTTGTTTTGGTCTACTTTCAAAATAGGCACACACATTTATTTATATACCTCTATAATGTGTACTGTAAATATTGTGTAGATTGTACATGTGTATTTTTACATATGTGATATATGGTGTATACAGACTACATATACTATACGTTATGCATTATTCACATATATTATGTTTCGACATACATGCATCTTTGTATAGTATACTGCAGGTGCACATACAGAAGCTGTGAATGGAAGTGATGTAGGCCATCCAATCGTGCTCAAAGACGTCTTTTATATTCTTTGAACACAAAATTTTTCTATTTTGAATTAATTTTCTATAAGCTATTAATTGAATACAATAAGCAATTTTTAAGTATTTTGTACTTTAAGAGAAAAAGGAACAGTTGTCAAACCTTTTATGAAAATACTCTGATTTCTTTTTTTTTTTTAAAGATTTTATTTATTTATACAGAGAGAGATGACAAGTAGGCAGAGAGGCAGGCAGAGAAAGAGGAGGAAGCAGGCTCCCCGCTGAGCAGAGAGCCTGATGTGGGCCTCGATCCCAGGACCTTGAGATCATGACCCAAGCCGAAGGCAGAGGCTTAACCCACTGAGCCACCAAGGCACCCAATACTCTGATTTCTAAATGCAGTATTTTTAGAGCATCCATGACCTCTTATGGAATTCATTTTCTAATGTACTACTGACAATACTTTTGCAAAGTGTTCTAAAAATATATTAATTAGGGTGTAATGGCCTTTCGAATGAGTTATTCTGGGTTTGTACAAACGATAATTTGAGAAAGTTCATGAAGTCTAGTGTGAAGAACTATGGTTATTGTCTGACAATTAACAATTTGAAATATATCCACTTTTACACATTTTACTCTAAAAGAAATTGATACAAAAATCAAAGAAAAGTACTTTCTTAGGAATTCATTAAGTGTAATAGACTTCATTACCCGTAATTTGGGGACACGAGAAAGCACTCACTGAAGGATCTGTGAAGTGCCATGGTGGGTCACATCAGCCTGCTGGTAGCTCTCTGAGGTGGACAACTGGGGGGTTTTGGCTGCCGGAGGAGTATGCTTGCCTTTGCTCATGTTCTCTCAGAAGATTAGAGTACAAGGGAGCAGCCCTCATTTTCCTCTGTGATCTCTACTGTATATATAATTTCTAAGTGAATGAAAAGTCTTAGCCTACTTAAATTTCCAGTTGGAGCCATTTCTGGCCCGCGCTCACTCCAGAGCCTCTGAACACATGGCAGCAGTTGCTGTGGTCATCAGGTAAGGAAACCAGGGCTCTGGGTCTGTCATCGGAGCACCCCACACTAAAGTCACATTCAACATTGCACAAAACCATTGACTCTTGGAATTCTAGAGCACAAGTATTTTTTACCTATCATTATGTGGACCTCATATCCTCTTCATTATTTTAGCTTATTTTTGTTTGATTTAAGGCATCCCCTCTTGAGTTGAAGCTGTGTAGATTCTCTACAGCATCAGAGGTAAAAATGCATCATGTTCCTTAGAGGAGGAAGTAAAGTAATGCTCTTCCTGATGAGACTCATCGCTTTTGCATGCTTTCTACAGGAGCTTACTGAGCTTGTTTCATTAGGAAATGGCCCACGACCACTTAGGGTGCCACAAATATGTCACCTTTCATGACTCATAGCTCAGAGCCTGTCCTTCCTGGAGTAGGTTGAGTTATTATCTTGAGTGTGTAACCCGTAAGTTGTCAGTGTTGATACCCACCACTCTTCTGACCAGGCTGTCAGCTTTTTTATCTTATGCGGTCTATTAGCTTTGAATTTTATCACCACCAAATGCTTTCTTTTCTTAGCACATCTGGAGAATTCCTTGTACATTTCTTCTCCTAGGTCATCATTAAATAAGACCATTTTTCTGGCACCTGACACTTTAGCTGAAATTGCTCTTTCCAGAAAACAAACTCCCTGTTGTTATGCTACCTTGAACCAGGGACTAAATGTTTTTTTCTTAGTCTAAAGGTGATTCATTTTATATTTTGTTTGTTGGTCATTTTTTGGTGCCCTTTTTTTTGGGTGGAAAAGCCTACCAGGGTGTGTAAAGAACCAAAGTAAGTTGTAATTTTAGGCCATTTTTTTTGCCAAAAGATCATTTACATTTCAAAGTGTTTTAGTTAGATATTATGATATTTGTGTTGATATTTATAGTATTGTTTTTTCCTAGAATATAGGCTCAGTTCATATAGTATACCAAGTATGATACGAGGCAGGAAAATACATTTTTCCCCTCATATTTTAGGAGAATAAAACTGTTGATTCTCCAGAACATACAGAAAGAAGGAAGGATTAGGGAGGAAGGTAGGAGTTAAGAAATCTGAGCACCTGTGGAAAGAGTTTAAAAATTTGTTCATGTCCTGAAGAGGGAAAGGCTTCTTCCTGTCTTTCAGAAGGTCTGAATCTAGAGGCCAAGAAATACAGCAAAGTAAGTGGAATAATACTTAAGGTGCTAAGTTAAATGGAAAACACATTTCTGCTGGGTGAATAACTTATTTTGTGCTTTCCTTTCTGGGAAAAAAAATTCAGTAGTACTTATTAGAAATTCTTAAAAGTGTGAGCCTTTTATGTAGTGATTTACACATCTTGGAATTTATTGTAGGAAATAATACCAATCATAGCCAACATCTTTCTGTTGTGTGCCATTTGGGGGCACTTTTGTAAGTGTTTTACATATTTTATTTTATTTTTTTTAAGATTTTATTTATTTATTTGACAGAGAGAAACACAGTGAGAGAGGGCATACAAACAGGAGGATTGAGAGAGGAAGAGCAGGCCTCCTGCCGAGCAAGGAGCCAGATGCTGGGCTTGATCCCAGGACTTCAAGATCATGACCTGAACTGAAATCAAAGGCAGATGCTTAACGACTGAGCCACCCAGGCACCCCTGTTTTACGTATTTTAACTTATCTAGCTCACCATAACCCTGTGGGGTAGTACTGTGTTGTTTTTATTTTCTGGTGGGGGACAGGTTACCTATCTTTTGTAGTATCACAAAGCTAGTGAGTGGTGAAGCCCAAATTTTATTTTGTCTCTTTTATATCCAGAGATGTGTATAAAAAACAAGTAAAATATTTTTAAAAAGTTGAATCTACTTATATTTCCACAAATAAAAGTTACTGTTAAGAAGAGAATCATATAATTTTGTGAGGAGACCTTCTTGTAGAAGATACCTTCCATAATGCTAAACCTGAAAAAAGTGTAGCATCCTTTTAATAAAAGGTATATTAATGCACATATATTGGAATACAAACATTGTATGAATCAGAAAAACACCCAACAGAGTAATAATGGTGTTGATTACTCAGGATATTGGGATTATTGGTGATTTTATTTGTGTGTTTTTCTATGTTCCAAACTTTTTTTCCACTGAGCATGTGATACTGGGTTTGGGGAAAAAGTTATTTAAAATTACTTTATTAGAATAGAAGTTTTGCTTATGTTTTTGTCATTGTGCTAGTTTGGTAAGTAAAGATAGTAGATACCAAGTTATCACAGTGTTTTCTGGAGCCCTCCTTGTGGGTGTTACCTTATTTCCTATCTGTCTTTTAGCACAGTGATCTTGTAAATGACATAGCTTCAGGATTTTGACTAACAAATTCATGGTTTCCTTCTCTGTTCCTCTAGAACATCTGGGTAAATGCTACCTAGTTCCACTGATTTGTTCTGTGTGTAATTTGTCAAGAGTTAAGCACATCCTGTTTTGTTTAGGTACCCATTGGATGGTTACTACATTGTACAGTTTTTTGTTTTTTTTTAAGATTTCATTTATTTGAGAGAGAGAGAGAGTGTGTGCACACACACACACCACACACACACGGGAGTGCCCACGAGCAGGGGGAGGGGCAGAGGGAGAGAAAGAAGCAAGTTCCCCACTGAGCAGGGAGCCCAGTGCCGCCCCATCCCAGGACTCTGAGATCATGACCTGAGCCAAAGGCAGACGCTTAACTAACTCAGTCACCCAGGCGCCTCTACAATTAGTATCATATTAATAATAACATAACTATGTGTACAGTCTTTCTGTGTGTTATTTAACTTTGCCGTGTATTGTGGTACAGACTGTACCCTTAACCCTGTCAGAGAAAACTGATTGAATACGGGAAGTTTTGCCTGAATTTGGAAATTTTAGTATAAGTTTCTTGCCTTATTTCAAAAGCATTTGAAGCAAATAGTATAGCATATACTATAGTTCTGATATATTTGACCTGCTTAGTTTAAAATTCAGTTTGGCTATGAGAATCGCTCTAAGGTTTCCTTAATAAAAACTGAAAAATTAAGGATGCTCTTTACTGTTACCCCTGTTCAAGTGGGCATGTTGACCATTGCTCTAACCAATTTACTAGCATTTAAAGAACCATTTAGGTTTGGATAGCATGTCTTAAATTGCCTTTTGACCTGCACACTTTCTTATCTGACCTTGTGCTGCCCTACTTGTTAGATTAGTTTCTTGTTGCTACCATAATAAACTAGCACAAACATAGCTGCTCAAACAGTACTTATTTATTATTTCACAGTTCTGTAGTTCAGAAGTCTAGATACAACATGGCTCAACTACTTCCTCTGCTTAGAGTCTCCCAAGGCCCAAATCAAGGTGCCAGCAGGGCTAGGTCTTTTTTTTTTTGAAAGCTCTGAAGATGAATCTGCTTCTAAGCTCATTCACATTGTCTGACTTCAGTTCCTTGAGGTTGTAGGGCTTTGGTATAGCAGCGACCTGCTGGGTGGATTGAAGGCGGGGAAGGTGGAGTTAGGACAGATGGTGAGTTGCTGCTATCATCAGGCCATCATTGTCAAGCACCGTGTCTTACTTTGGTCACCTTCAGTATCAATGTCTTGAGAGTTTTATGATTTTAAAGCAGCGGGAACTTCATTAATTCCTTCACTGATGGTGCTTTTGGTTTTATTGTATACAGTAAATATCTCTTTCTCTCTCTCTCTCTCTCTTAAGGCTGTGATGTCAGTAAGAGTGATGAACTTTTCTCCTGTGTCAGACTTGTAATGCTTCACATACTTTTCCAATAGCCGTCTTCAGAACACATTCAGGATAGAAAGAATTGCTTTTTCTATTTGAATATGAAGAGCTGAAATTCAGAAATCTGAAGTTATTTTATCAAGATCATTCAGCATGTCAGTGTCATAAGAAGAAGCAAAATTTTGGGCTTTAATTCTGATCCAGTGCCCTCTCCCCGCAGCTATTCTTAGAGATAAGTTGAGTGAATCTTCAGAAGGCACAGCTTAAACTAAGCTGAATAATCTTCCTGCTAAGTAAATATATGTATATATTTACTAGTTTTTAAGGAGATAACTTATCTGTGAGGCATACAATAAATACTTTGGAGTTCTTTGGTTGCAGGGACTTGAGCATCTTGTTGCCCCCGTGCTTGTTATGGACCCGTGAGATGCTTACTGACATAATGATTGATGATGGAGATCACCTGGGCTGACCCTTGAAGGCTGCTGTTTTCTGATCCTCTTCTAAACTGCCAGGGGCGGGAGGGCCAATGACAACCTGGAGCAACCCCATCCTAGATCACTGATGACTAGGCTCACAGTGCCCTTTGTGAAACACTGTTGTTTTAAAGTGGTTTTTTCTATTAATCTTTTTGGGGAGATCGAGAGTCACAGGTTTTCACATCAGAAAGTGTAAGTAGCCTTTTCTAAGGAGATCTGATTAGTTTGTCAAATTCAGGCTAGCATTTTAGACATGACTTGACTAAAGGTTACAGGCACTCTTTGGCTCTAAAATTTCATTTCAAAGTAAGAGGTCCCTAAGGGCTAGTTTGACTTATTTAATTATACCATACAGAATGTGGGTAATAATTTTATAAAAACCCTCTTCAAGGCAAATTTGTAATTTAATACAAAGTGGCAAATTGGTATACCTTTAACATTTGTATCATGAGACAGGTGATGTAGATCAGGATTAAGTAAAGGGAAAAAACTTATGGTGTCACATTTGAGCTAGAAATGACAATATTTGCATAGTTTTGAGAAAACTTGAAGATCTGAAATCTGACAAACAGCATATGCTGTTGACCCAAGTGACATAATTTTGACGAGCCAGGAAATACTGCAGAAGCATTTGCAAATTGTAAGTGAAACCATGTGTTTTCTTCCTAGTGAGCAGTTTCTGTTTCTGTATGCAGTCGAGTGTGCTAAGTACTGGATCCTGGAGGATGTCGGCTGTTTCATCACAGGGCTTCTAACCTAGAGGGGGAGGAGACAGAGACCCAGGGCAGAGATTTCTGAGGTAGCTTACTGTGGGCCCAGAGTACTCAGCAGTAGGTCCTCAGTACACAGGAAGTTACCACTAAGTATTGGATTAGTGAATGCAAGTGGTTTTTTTCTAATCTTGACTGATTAACAGATGCTAATTTTTGAGGTTATCTAAGATGTGAAAGAGGCCTGGAGAGATTCTTTTTTGATCTTTCACTATGTTTATCCCTGATGGTATGCAGATCTCACAGCATCTAGGATACCCCAATGAGTGTAATGCACCAGAATGCGTGCAGAACGGGCAGGCCTGGGGCACCCAGCCTCCCAGAGCAGGAGAACAACTTGTTAAGTGTCAGAAATGAGAATTATCAAATATTAAGTAAGCTGTGCCAGTTGTTAACTGGCCAGTTTTTTGATTTGCAACAATGTGAAAACTTTTTTTTTCTTTTCATCAAGCTTGAAGATAAAAGCAAAGGAAAATTAGAAAGCTTTAGTTCAGACAGGAGTTAGTTCTGCTCCCATGACGATAACATATTTGCCTCCCCACCCCTCTCCCCACATCATCATGTTCTTTTCTTTAGCAAGTACCTAAGAAATGTTCAGGAATATTGTGGAGGGAGCATTGTATTTCAAAGGAAACTTTTTTCTTTTTTTAACTGTGCTTGCTGTTATCATAAATTACTACATTTCTAATATTTTCTTTTGCTTCTTTTGCATCTCCTTGCAAAAGTCCCCTTCCCTTTCACTAGGTTTGTCTGATGATAGGCTTGTGAATTTCTGCAGTAAAGCTCATTCACTTGCACAGCTGAGAATTGCACCATTGTCTTGTGTCCCCCTCTTTAAGAAACATGTCCTTCTCCCTTTTACCAGTTGAGGGCCTCCACATTTTCTGTCACCTGTGGTTCACTTATCTATACTAGATGAATTTATTTATTCACTTGTTCATTAGGTATTTATTGAACAGCTAGTAGGAGCCAGGAATTATTTTAGGTATGGGGATAAAGTTCTTTTATAATTCAGACATGTTGCCCTTACAGATAGAACAGTCCAATAGAGAAGGCAGATGATTGAACCATTAATTAGGGGGTAATGTGACAGAACTGTCATAGGGGACAGGTAGAGGACTGAGGGGGTTTAGGAAAAGAGATAAAAAGTTATAATGGAAACCCTTTGATATCAGTAAGGTCTGTGAACCTGTAACCTATCAGTGTCAGTTAAAAAACAAAATCAAACAACCAAAAAGCCCTTAAAGTTTCCAAATTGCAATCTGTTATGAGTATATATTGTCAAAAGAGAATTGAATAGACAGTTGACTTAATAAAAGGATGAAAAGCAAACATTAATTTTTTTTATATATTTAAAGGAGGAAGTATAAGGAAGAAATCAGTAAGATGCTTGTATTTTGGCTACTGAAAAGGCATACCTTATAGTCTTTTCCTGTTTTATCTTTATTTTTTATTTTTATTTTTAAAGTAAGCTCTGTGCTCAATGTGGGGCTTGAATTCACGACCCTGAGATCAAAAGTTGCATACTCTACCATCTGAGCCACCAGGAGCCTCTGGTTTTTTCTGTTGTAAAAGTTCTGGTCCATTGCAAGACTGATTAATGGTGTTTTAGCACATGATAAGTATGTAGCTCATACCACATGGAACCCAAACTGATATATAGTCCGATCAGATTCACTGATGTGTCACAGCAAAGTCAAATTGCCACAGAGTTTCTAAGTGTTATTCTTAATTTCTGTTCTGACAGTGTGCAGACTGGCACCAGTGCTAGGTCACATTTTTGAACAGCAGGTCTGCAGTGTAACTGGATGATTAATTTCATCTGTATTCTAACATAATTTCAGTCTCTTTGTTCTAATGTTGTTACCACCAAGCAGTCTTTCGGTTGTGCATTTGGGTTCCTACTCACTTACATGGCCAAAATTTTGCTGTGATTGTGGGTCTAGGCCCCACTGTCAGCTGACAACTTGATTATCTATACAAATCTGTCTGCAAGTCTGGATTCTCATCTCTGGCCTATGATTCCATCACAGGGATTGAAATCCTGCAGTGTCTGACCTGAGTCTCTATGGTCAACACATCAGCTTTGTTGACAACATTGATTAATTCATTCACTCAATAAGTATTGCCTGAGAAGATGACATTTGAGCAAAGACCTGCAGGAAGGAAGGGAGTAGACTAAGTGGAGATGTGAGGGAAGGACTTTGCAGAAAGAAAGAAGAGCAAAAACCATAGCTCTGAGATATGAGGGGTGAGGTCGGGCTACCACATCATGTTGGGCCTTCTAGAGCATTTTAGAGACCTTGGCTAATAATTATTTGGAATAAGTTGGCAAATCATTGTTGAACTTTGAGTAGAGGAAAAAATGACAAGATCCTACTCACATTGTAAGAGTTGCTGTGGTTGCCATGTTGAGAACAGTATGAAAGGAGAAGGATGGAAACGTGAAGATCAATCAGGTGATTTAAATGATCTCCAAGAAAGATACTGAGGTCATTGGACCAAATGGTAGCAGTAGAAATGGTGGCAGGAGACCTTGGATCTATTTTAAAGGTTGTGCCATGAGGATCTGCTGACAAAGTAAACATGGAGTGTGTTTGTGTGTGTGCTTATATACCAATGCCCACGTACAGATGTGCCCGTAAAAGAAAAATAAAAACAGAGCCAAGGATGACCTTAGCATTTTTGACCTGAGAAGTTACATTTCTGTCCACCAAAATGGGGAAACTGAGAGTAGCAGGTTAAAGGGTAACGTGTTTGCTGTGAGGTGTCACTTAGATGTCCAGGTAGAGTTGTCATCTGAGTCATGCTCTGGAGAGGTTCAGGTTAGGGATGAGACTGGGGGAATCATCAGAATAACAATAGGCTTAAAGCCTAGGGAATGGGTGCGGTCACAAAGGGAGTGTGTGAAGATAAAGGAGAGAAGAGGTCTTT
>PITA01029477.1:0-17836 GCA_004023965.1 Spilogale gracilis | reverse complement strand
TTTTTTTTTTTTTAAAGATTTTATTTATTTGACAGCGAGAAACACAGCGAGAGAGGGAACACAAGCAGGGGGAGTGAGAGAGGGAGAAGCAGGCTTCCCGCCGAGCAGGGAGCCCGATGTGGGACTCGATCCCGGGTCTCCGGGATCATGACCTGAGCCGAAGGCAGTCGCCTAACCAACTGAGCCACCCAGGCGTCCCAGTACTGAGATTTCTCATATAACCTATGCTGCCAAACATGGATAGCCTCCCTCACATTTCCCAGCACAGTCGTACATCTACTACAACTAATGAATCTACATTGGCACATCATAATGACTCAAAGTCCATAGTTTACTTCACAGTTCACTCTTGGTGTTGCACATTCTGTGGGTTTGCACAAATGTATGATGACATGTATCCACCACTATAATATCTACAGAGTATTCTAAAAGACAGATTTTTTGTTTGAATTTTATAGATGAGTAAACTGAGAAGTGATGGAGGAGATAAGCAAAGCGTATATTTATCAAAGTTGTATGCATCTGGATAGTGTCATTAACTGTATGTGATACAATGTTAGGGACAGCACTGAAGACATCCAGACCTATTGATGTCTTTCACTCACAGTGTGAGCCCTGAAATTTCACTTTCAAGTGCGATACATTTCCATTTAAAACCTGATCATATGGGTGCCTGGGTGGCTCAGTCATTAAGCATCTGCCTTCAGCTTGGCAGGAGGCCTGCTTCTCCCTCTCTCACTCCCCCTGCTTGTGTTCCCTCTCTAGCTGTGTTTCTTTCTGTCAAATAAATAAATAAAATCTTAAAAAAAAAAATCTGATCATAGTGAAAATTAAAACTTCCCAAAATGAGTGATGTTCCAGCTAAGATGAATATGTATAACATACTTTTTACAAGAAAATTTTGAAAATAACAACAATAACATAAATCATGATGGATCAAGATATCAGAATTAGTTGTATAGGGGTGAAGTAATGAACACAACAAACTTCTAGACTTCATTTTTGCCTGTGGCCAAAAATAATTGTAGTGTTATTATTAATTTTTTTGTATGCAAAGAATAAATCTGATTCATTCCAGGAGTCAGGGACTTGAATTAATTGTTGATTGTAGTTTATATAATTACTGGGTAAACACAAAAATTGAAAACATAAGACTCACTCTCTGTGAACATGAGCTACCAATAAAGAGAAGGCTTTCGGGTCCCCTGGGTGGCTCAGCCATTAAGTGTCTGCCTTCGGCTCAAGTCATGATCCTGGAGTCCCGGGATCGAGCTCCCTATCAGGCTTCCTGCTCAGCGGGAAGCCAACTTCTCCCTCTCTCACTCCCCCTGCTTGTGTTCCCTCTCTAGCTGAGTTTCTCTCTGTCAAATAAATAAAATCTTTAAAAATAAAAAAAAGAGAAGGCTTCGGTTCACTATTCTGCCTCACATTTTAAATTATTCATCAGACATTAAAAACAGTAGAAACCCTATAAAATATATTGGGCAATAACTTTTAATTATACATAAAATAAGACAGAAGGTAAATTTCATGAGGGAAGGGATTATAACAGACTTGCTCACCTCTATTTATTCCAATATTTCAAGTGTTTAGAACAGTATCAAGTATATGTAACCATGAGATGAACTATATAATACGGCTCTAGATATTGTGATTATGCTCCAACCTGCTGCCACTTGCAAGCTATGCAGTCTTTGCTGAGTCTGATGATAATACCAATCTCATGAATTGTGATAAAGAGTGAGGGATGTATATTAAGTAATCACTAAATTATCTGACACATTATAAGCTCAATATTTTTAATTTGAGAATGTTTTATTAAAATTAAAATTTATATTATTATGAGCATGTATTTAATCCTCAAATGCTTTGATTTTTTGCATTATTGCTTTAGGTTGTTGAGACGAGTTCTCATCATTAGTTTGCTTTTACATAGAAGACTAAGTAAATATTTATTAAATCTCTACGTGAAAGGTGTTCCTTAGCCAATATGGTCTTGATAAATTCTTTCCTAGTCAAAATCAAGTATATAAATTCTAAATAAAACTAGTCAAAAAAAAATTGAATACAGGGTATTGAGGACCCTCCCTAGCCCATGAGAATTTTGTCATTGCTGGCCTAATTCAATGAAATCATATGAACAGAAAAACTTATTAAAAAAACAATATGCTACAACATACTATATATATTATATTATAACATACATTAAGAACAATCTCAAGAAATCAGACAGAATAATTCAGTCTAATTTTCAGTGGTTACAGGTCTCAAAATGTCTGATGTTGTCCTAGGAGTCAGAAATTTTCCATATTCCTTGCTGCATTTGACATCCCATAGCCCAAGCCTTTTGGCCTTCTCCTTATGGTTCTACAAGGAAGTAAGGCTTTATAGTATGCCCTAGTGAAGTTCCATTTCAAATCCAGGCAGCAGACAGGACGGAGTTGCTACGTGACTCTCTTCTCCTTAAAAGCATATTTTCCCCTAATGGGTATATCCTCACCTTCCAACCCTTCCCTAGGAGAGAATGGTCCATGGCATTTTAGAAATATGTGCTGCAAATTGGCAGGCACAAGCACCCTAAAAGACTATAAAATAAACATGAATCCCCTTTGAAAAAAACTTTATATTTTCATCACATCCCCTGTAAGCTAACACACTGCACTGTTTACAGTCTTCCACTACAATATATTTTGAAACGATTACCTTCTTCTGAGTCATTTGTGTCATAATGCTCTCCATAGGTACCCATAAAATGAAAATGTAAGCCGTTTTTATTGGCCACACTACATCTTAATTGAAAATATTAAAGGGGATTGCTCTCCTACTGATTTTTTTCCTCCATTTAATTGGCTAATCATATGATATTTTTAATGGAATAATTGTGAAGGAAAATATGAATCTAATTTAAATTCAAACTGGATTTGGGATATTTAAGAGATTATCCCAGAGTAGCAGAGGGCGCATGAGGCAATAAACATCTGTTCATTCCTGACCACTAGCCTTGGTGTTTATGAGCTTGGGGGATATTTATTTTCAGGAGACATGATTCTCTCTACATTTGAGCTTCAGCTGTTTTACGGCTGTGTTTTTAGTGAAAATTTCTAAATTTATCAGCATATTTTTGTCTTTTATTTTTTTTTACCTCCATCTTTGTGCTTTTATCAAAATGTAATTCTGACAAATGAGAAATTGTCCTAGGGAATCACTACACCCCACTGAGAGGAAGAATTCAACCATTTCTTTATTATTGCTACAATATAGTGTAAATAGATGAACCAAACCATGTAACAGCAACTGAGCATGTCCTTCTATAAGACTATCATAGCCTTAGTGATGGAAAATTAAACACTTCATTCATGCATTCATTCAAGTGCTTCTAAAGACCAGTCCCAACAATCTCTCTCAGTGTTTGCAGTCCAGAGAGGGAGATAGAGTGCACTCCTGTGAAAACTAAAAGTTCTCTGCAGTTTTAGGCCTTTAAGACAATATATAAATGACACAAATGAATCCATAATGGTGTTAGCAAATATCAACTCTACTTCAATTAAAAAAATACTTTATTTTTAAAAATCATCACTAAATGAATGGTATGGGTAACAACTAATATGCAGATTCAAAGAAGAATCTGATCATAGTGGACTCAGGTAGCCAACAAAGTGTTCACTTTAGAATATTGGCTTTGACTTTCAGGGATATAAAATCTTCTGGAATCTTGATTAAAAGTAACTCAAACAGATGCTACAGGATGTATAGATACCCATGGCTGGCTTGTGAATAGTAAGACACAAAGCTTGCAAGTATATTACCCGGAGTTTTTCTGGTCCTATCAACCTGTGAGTATAAAAGAGCTCTCACCAATAGCAATAATGCCTATATAATAGGTTTCTTTCTTCTGTCTAATTCAAGTTGAAGTCCCCTGAAAATTTTTCCTAGAGCACATCTAAGAATCTATAGGTGGCATTTCACCAATGTTTATAATCACCACAGTATCAGGCATTAAAGAACACCCCTTTAGCAAAATTGCTGCTTCTTTAAGTCTAGCTATTCTCTCTCCAGGCTCCAAAGTCTCATTATTGGCATTCTCATAGCAACAGTGGGTGATGTGGTTTTAGCCACACCTCTGTGGGACAACACCATCTCCTGGAATGTCTCAATGTACACTGCTGGTGAAAATCTAAATTCGTTGAAGCCTAAGACGTTCAACCTTCACCAATTTCTAAGGTAGAGTGGAGTCCAACTCAACTTTGCATTACATTCATTTAGAGGAATCCCAAGAATATAACACTTATATTTCAAAACCCCTAAAAGTTTTTGGTGAAACCACTCTTCCTTGTTTCTTAGGGTTCCTGCCATAAGTCTCCTGAGGTTTCAGACTTTAAGCCTTTGGGTCCTAGCCCATCAGTTTATTTGAAGCCAAACCTTTGTTCCTGGATCAGCTAATCAGGTTGGACTTATTCCCTTCAAATGATCACCAACCAGGTAGATTTTTCAATTCTATAAAAAATATACTTCTGTGGAATCTTCCAACAACAGATCACCAATCCTATAAACTCAAGGCCTTAGGCCTTGCAACAGTAATTAGTACCTGGATGTGAGGTAATGTACAAAAGTTAGTATCTCTCAGGGCACTCAAGACATTAACACATACAAGCCATTATCATTCTGCTTAAATTATGCTAACTGAAAGATTCTCACAAAATGTCTTTAATATAGAAATTCAATTAAAACCAAAGGATGCCACTTGGGCCCCTTTGGGGCCAAGTAAATTGTGAGATTACAAAACAGCTTCAGAAATTAGCCGACAGATTAACATTTGGTTTGAGAATAGTTACAAAGAAATGCATGGGATTTTAAATGGTTTTAGAGAGCTGCAAGGAATAACAGAAATGGCAATTTTTGATATTGAACCTTACTCTGTTAAATTATATATACTCCATCTTTGAGTTAGATCTTCTACTGTAAAAAATAAATACATGGGACAGGGATTTAAGCACCTAAACTGTTATTGATTGTCAGTGGTATAAGTGGTGAACTTAATTCACTGTAGTTCAAAGGAAAATTTCTTCCCAAGGTGAATGTCTCATTAAATGACCATTTGTCTTAATTTGGAGCCAAAATTTCAGTGATATCCTTGCTCAGAAAACAGAGAGAACCTTTAGAAATAAATAATATATTGGGTGAGGGATCAAAGTTAGGTTAAGTGAATCATGAGGCAGAAATGAGTAAGCAAATGTGGTCTATGACCTCATAATATTGCTCCTGTTCTTGTATATCTAAGGTCTGTAATTTAATGTCCTCTTTACCACCAAGGTCTTGAGAAGGGTAAATAGTATAAAGCTCCTAAAATGGGTTTATACATACATGCACATTTAATATTAGCTCTTTGGATTTTTTTCACCACTACACTCAGATGACAGAAAACTGGTGCTGGAAATTAGATGGTGTGGTTTTATTCCAGCTATGACTTTAACATTCTACGATTTCTAGGTATATGTTTTTCCTTATGTGGGACTTAAGTACACCCTGCATAAAATGAAGATTGTTGACCCTGGTGTTCTCAGGGGTCGTCTATTCTAGTATACTGTGGTGCTTTGATTCTCTTTGTCTATTCCCATGTGTTGACTGAGAACCAATTCTATCTAGGAGGGTTGGTTTCTGTCCCATAAAAACTATGTAAAAGATTAGGGGACGGATTTTCTGGAATAATCAAATACCCTTGATCCTATTCCTTTATGCTGCATGCATATCTATATTCTTCTTGGTCTACAATTACTTATGTAAATGTTTGGGTTGAACCACCCCAAACGAGTGTCTTCTTGATTTCTTTTGGTTTTCCTTTCAATATTTTGACTCATCTTGCAAACCCGGGCCTCTCCTGATCTCCTGGTATACATGTTGGTCCTTCAGATTTTTATGTACTCCATTCCTGATATTTGATACATATTGCAGACTAGATAATTTTTGGTACTCAAGTCTCAATGATGATGTACATTTTCCTGCTTTGTATCTGGCTTACCTAAAGATAATCTAAATATAAGATCCATACTGCAAAAACTTGTGGCATCAAAATCATAACCAAAGCGGGTAGATTATTTATTCTTGTGAATTTTAAGATTTTATCTTCAGATATTTGGGAAGATAATATAAAATATTTCTTATAAAGCTTCCTGGTGACCCTTAAGCCTCAAAAACTTGAGATCCTGAGACTGTCATTTCTTGTCAGCCCACATAATTAAAGCAGTCTATCATTTTAACTATGGCATACATTTATACATTGAGGAAAATGAATATCCTTCCTTCTTTGAAGGACACTGAACTTGGAAAGGAAAGACATAAACAGCCTTCTAGACCACAGACAGCATAAAAATTCAGAGAAATAAGTTCCTATACCAACAAGTAGGGAATCTAGTGCAGAAACTGAAAGTATGCATTTCCAAATAGCTTCATGTTCTGCTAATTCATAACTTCACATGTGGTCGGGCATAGTGCAGGCTATAAAAGAGTAGAATTATTTATTTTTATTAGTTTTATTTTACTGCTACCTTTTTAAACACAAGTGTAGAGGTAGTTGTTACCTAACATTAAACACTGTTGTTACCTTATTAAGCACTAGAGCAGGGGCAGTTTTGCTCAAATATAACATGGGGTTGGGATGGAATATTATACATCCTGTGTATTTTAGCCACATATTTCATTCTTTGTCTCTCTAATATACTTTTTAAAAATCTCTGCTTGCAGTGATAGTTTAAGTTGTGTAAATACATGAGAAAACCAAAGAAACAGCAAAGAAGAGACAGAAAAGAAGGTCAAGATCATAACCCAATGGGTTCCTTATACCGAAGTGTTATATTAATGAGGAACAAAGGGTACGAGTAATGTCAGGGTTATAGATGGAGGACAAAAACACTTCAATAACTCTACAGACTGGCAAGAAGAAAAATTTCAGAAGAGACCGTCAACACTCTAAAATGTTACAGATGGTAAGTAGGATATAAAGGCAGGAAAAGGACAGTTAAATCCAGGAACATGGAGGAAACTGTTTCTGTATGTAACTGTAGGAAGAGATGGTATACATCCTTACTTATCCCCAGCCTGCAACTCTACCACACCCAGAATATTTAAGGCAATATCTTATACATAGAGTTTATAATCACCCGTTTAAAGGAAAAAATGATGGTTAATGGTATATCGAGTTAACATATTGTTTTTCTCTCAATGGAGGCATAGTACAAATAAATGATAAGTTAATTCTCAGAATTTAGCTCTGAGATGCATATCTATCAATACTAAAACTTAGTATGCATATGACTTTCTCAGCCAAGAACTTTGCATAACCTCTTTTAAATGGTAGACACTGCCTCTAAGCTTCTCACTTAAACTCTCACATGCAAATGACTCATCTACTATTGAAGCTCATTACTTTATTGAAACTTTATAGGACATGAAGTGACATGGAAAATTTAGAGTCCACCACTGTCATTATGATCACATTAATTAAGCAATAAGACCCGGCAGTGCAGGAACTACATCGTACTAATTCATATCTTGGGATGAATGTTCAAAGTGGTGCTTGGGAATGAAGCCACAGGACTCCCATTAATGTCATGAGGCTATATGGATTAATGCTGGACACCTGCTCCCCAACTCTGCCATTGCTGAGTCCTGACTTAATCCTTGTGGAAATGTGATTATGCCTCACTTCTCTTCTTCATATCTCTGTCCAAAATCATTTTATTTGCCAATATCTTTCCTCATATCAAATGTATGATTCAAAAATTTTAGGTAAATTCAGATGCATAATTAGAAAATCAGAGATGTTTAGAAGGACAGTTTACTGATTTCAGGATAATTTTGTAATGTCATGTTAACATGTGGGTGGAAACAAAATAGTGCTGGAGTAAAAGCCCATCAAGCATATATCTGGAAGATACTATAGTGTCACCACTAAAACTAAGAGATGTAGTAGGTATCCTAAATATGGACAAAGAAGTTTCAGAACCTGAGAATTCATGAATCTAGTAAATTTTTAGACTTCTCAAATCCCATGAAGGAATATCATATTTTAATAAGTCTGGTTTGTTTGTTTTGTTTTATTTTTTGGTAGTGTTTCTTACTCCCTATTTAGTGTTGGTGACTTTGGATCAGTTCTTATTAGTGACAGTTCAGAAAAGTTTTATTCTGAGTTAGGGTTTCTCAAATTGTGATCTCTGACATGCATCATGAATATCATATGGACATTTGTTAGAAATGCAAATTGTCAGGCCTTCCCATAGATATACTGAATTGGAGGTGGGCCAGAAACCTGTGCTTTAATAAGCTCTCTCAGTAATTCTGAGAAATGTCAAAGTCTGAAAAACAAAGCTATAATTGAAATACTAATAGAAATGCTGTCATTATTTCTGTATAGTCTGTCTTTTGCTATCTGTCAGAGATAGAATCTTGGTTATGGGCTTGTTAGAAAACTATTTAGGTATTTACATTACATTTTAATATAGCTTTAATTTCAATAGGATTCAATAAGTCAGTCTGGCTCTCACTACAAAATATGCCCATTGGGATTAACTCAGTTACTTCTCCTCAAAAGTCTACATTGGTATAGACATACTGAACATGATTTCAGCTCTACCAAAAGCTTGGCTTTACAATGCAAACAGTTCAACTGGCTCAACATCATGTCAACAGTGGTTCTAGTTTGTCTCTGACCTCGTACTTCTTTCTAGCCTACAAGATATATGTCTTGATCCTGAGATGAAATAAGCAACTTGTTTCCTTTTGTGGTTACTAGATCCCCCCCTTATATTCTCAACTTCTGTCCCTGTCTTGATATATAGTTCCTCCAGGACCAAAAATGTACTGTCTTCTAAGAAGTTCTTCTGGAGAAAAAGCCATAGATCAGCTATAGAACTTAACTTCCAATACTATCTTATCAGATTTCTGCTTATGGTTCTACTTCTGAGACACGTTCATGCTTCATCTGACAGTTAAGATACTCCCCTCTCTCCTTGGTGCATCTGTCTGACAGCAGCTGCGAGTCTGGACACAGTATCTGAAAGTCTTCCTTCTGGACGGTGTCCCATCTTCCTTCCTACCTATCTCCTATGGTAAAGCCTGTCTCCACCACTAGACCTCCACAGTGTTTATGGCTGGACCTAGTCCTTCCCAGCTGACACTGCTCTGTTTTAAGGTAGATCTTTTGTCAGTAACCTCCTTCGTCATGTGAAAATGCTATGCTAACTTCCATCTACGACTCTCTCCATCCCCTAGTTAAGATAGGCAGGTTTATTACTACAGAAATAGCAAAATGAATCTTCACTGCCAAAGGCTGGATTCCAGTCAAGACCACTACATTTATAACCAAAGGTTAAGAGACGAGTTCTGGAATTAGACAATCTTGTTTCAAAACCTAGCTCAAGTTCTCAGCTGTGTGATTTCAGCAAGTTGCTAAACCTGCCTTTAGGCTTCAGGGCCTAAGGCTTCTTGTTTTTGTTCTTCCTACAAACTAGCAATAATACTATTACCTTTGACATAGGATCATTGAGAAGAATAAAAGAGCCAGAGAGTACCTGACACATATGAGTCCTCAAAAACTGTGCGTTATTGTTATTACCCTATTCATTTCCTGAGGTTACACAGATGAATTGCACTGTGGTCCCTGTTCTCAAGAAGCTGACAATGAAGCAAAGGAAATTAAATACATGTTTAGATAGTGAAATATTAACAGAAAGGTATAAATACAATTACGCATTACATTTAGGAAATAAAACTTTCAGCTAGGGGAATCAGGTAAAGGATTTTGGAGGTGTTAGCATTTAACTGTATCTTGGCATTTGGGAGTGATGATCTTTTCAGGGAGGCTAGTAACAATGGGTGACACGTGGGGTGAGGATTACAATGGATTCCACAAGCTGAACTAAGTACTGTAAAGATACTATGTAATTTAATCCTCAGGGCAAAAGAATGAAACAGGTTTGATTGTGTCCATCTTTAAGATGAGGAAACTGAAACTCTGAAAGTCAGTGGGAGTAGTGAGAGGCTAGGGCAGTATGGCTGAGCGCAGGAGTCTTGAAGTATCCAAACCCTGGTCTAAATCACAATTTCTCTTCCAGCAGCCTAAAAAGAACAAACAGGTCACCCCATCTATCTTTGAATGTCTTCACTAACAGGGCACTCATGGGGTGATTTATTATTTAACTGAAGAATTCTGGTTTTTTTTTTTTTAAACATTAGTTTTAGAAATAATACTTCTCCAATTATTTTAGGTTCTTTCTCTGATTTTTTCAATACTATGTTAGGAAAAAGCCCTGACAGTTTAGGGTGAGGTCTCGTTACTGGATTGATAGAGATTATCACACATACGGAGCAGGACATGCTGATGGCTTTTTTTTTTTTTTTTTAAGATTTTATTTGACAGAAAGAAACACAGCTAGGGAAGGAACACAAGCAGGGGGAGGGAGAGAGGGAGAAGCGGTCTTTCCACTGAGCAGGGACCCTTATGTGGAGCTCAATCCCAGGACTCTGGGATCATGACTACAGCTGAAGGCAGACGCTTAATGACTGAGCCACCCATGTCCCATGTTGATGGTTTTTTAAGTGAAATAAATTTATTTGGATAATATGGATAGCACTTATTTTTGAGGGAACACAGATACTGAGTGTAGTATTATGGGATGGAATAAATGCAGCCAAAATATCTATTTTCAAAAAGAATCATCCTAACACTGCCTATATGAAGTAAAAAAGAGAAAAGCACAATGGCAACTTTTGGATTTACATGAAAAAATATGCTTAGACATTTTATGTATTAGACTATCAGATGAACTGTGTTAAGAAAGATGTTCAGATAAAGGAGATAAAAGAGTTAGACTGTAAATAGTGTTTTTTTATCCAAGACATAAGTTGCTTCTGAATCTTAAAATAGCATTCATATACACTATGCCCACTTTCATTATCCAGTCTAAATGTGTGTTTTATCCATGCCAAGGATGTTTTCCTGCCTTCTTTCCTCTTCCAGATATCCCTCAAGGTTCATTTCATGCCTTAATCTCTCCTTTGTTAAATATTCCACATGTTATCTGACTCTCCTCTTTATGACACTTACTCTCTCTTCCACAAAATTTAGCAGTGGATTAAACAGAGTTGAATTTCTCTCCCCTATTTGTGTTTGATTTTCTTCCCTAGATGATTATAAAATAATCTCAAGCAAAAGTTATGTCTTATGGTAATATAAGCTAAAAAATATAGGGCAAAGTAGAAATCCACAAAATCCCATTACAGCAGAGAGATAGGGTCAGTAGAGTTATTATACACTACATAAAAAGGTGCAAGATTTTATTTTTAAAATAATTTTATCTTGAAGTAGATGAAAATCTCCTCTATAATGTTGTTTTATTAATATTTCTGGGTTTTGTTTACATTTTTTTCTCTTAAGAATGCCATTAGCATTCATTTCAACCCATGTACACATGACAATAATAGAGGAAATGGTGAGAGCATGGAGTTCCAGCTCTGTGGTAATTTCATTTTTCCTTCTGTAGAGGAATGCTGTGTGATGATTAATTTTATATATTAATTTGACTAGGCTGTGGGTGTCCCTAGAGGATAGTGGTGAAGAGAAATCCTCTCAGTGGGTAGAACTTTGAGCAGTGGACCTAGTTGTTTACTTTAGTTGAAAGCAGAAATGACCAGCATGTCACTATATACTGATTTATGAACTGTGACCAAAGGATGGTCAGGGCCTTGGAAGAAACAGGATTGTAAAATCAGTGACAAGGAAATTTGGAGAAGAAGTATGTGGAAAGACATCTCTGAATAGGCAAAAAGTGGTAAGATACTTGTGTCCTTTGGGGATGCTCCCCAAAGAAGAGGATTTTAATATTCAAGTGGATAGGCTGACCCATTCTGTAGATATGAGTCAGCTTCTCCCCAGCCACCTCTGTCATTGCCTAAAAGGTTCATAAAAAAGAGGCCATGGTAACAGGGATGGATATTATGTATGGACTCAACAACACAGACTTCCATTCACCAAAATCAACCTGGATACAACCACTTCTGAGTGCCCAATTTGTTTGTACCAGAAACTAACACTGTGTCTCTAATATGGCATCATTACTTGAGGTGATCAACCAGCTCTTTGGTAGCAAATGGATGACACTGGACACTTCCATTACAGAAGGGGCAGCAGTTTGTTCTTACTATGAGGTTTCTGGATGAAATTAACACTTAAGTCAGCAGATAGAATAAACCAGATTGCTCTCTCCCATGATGGGGCACGTTTAATCTGTGGAAGGCCTGAATAGGAAAAAAGGTTAAGAAAGAAAGAATTCTATCTCTGTGTGATTGTCTTTTAGCTGAGATACTGGTCTTCTCCTGCCTTTGAATTGGTGAATTTGGACTGGAACTTAGATGACTGGCTCTCCTGGTTCTCATGCCTTTGGATTTTGACTGAAATTACACTATCAGCTCTCCTAGGTCTATACCATGCCAAATGCAGATCTTGGAACTCCCTAACCTCCATAATTGTGTTGGCCCGTTTCTTATACTAAAACTCTTATCTCTTCATCTCTTTCTCTCTCTCATTAAACATAGATACATATATAGATAGATATCTCTCTGTTTTTTTATAGGCTCTGTTTCTTAGAACACAGACTAATACCTAATACATAACTAAATCTGAGTAAGTCCAAGCTAACTTTCCTGGGGCTAGAAGCTAATTGCCCTCAGGGTTGGTACTTAACAGCATGTATATCTGTCTGTGGATCAAGAGAGAAAGCCTTGAGCTCTTCTGCCTCCTTAGTAGTACTTTTATCAGAGAAAGTCATTTTCTAACCCCAAATCCTGAATAAATTTCCTTTATTTCTTTCTTGGTGTTTTAACTTTTCACTGGTCTTTAATTTCCATTGTTTCCTTACCTGAAGATTAATGTTTTCCTCAATAAAATTTATTACATTACATTTTTAAATTAGGATAGAATATTATAGAGATACCTTGCTTCAAGTAGCTTAAAAGTATAAAAAGTTTTCAAATTGGAGAGAGAGAGAGAGAGTGTGTGTGTGTGTGTGTGTGTTAGTTCATATATGGAAGTTGGTCTAGCTGATGATGTGCACCCAAAAACACGATACACATACATGTATTAATATATAAATCCATATATACACACATTGACATTAAAATATTGTTGAATTTCACTTTATAAAGTAAATTTTTATATTTCACTATTTAGTTTTAAATGAAGTCTTATAAATGCTTTTAAATATACTTTTTACTTATATATTAGATTAGATAGACCCAGAAAAATATATGCCTTTTCCAAGAGTGCACTGTTAGATCTGGTATTGAACTAAAAGCTTTTGAAATTTAATTGATTTTCTATCTAAAATATGTTGTATCAAACAAGAAATAACTGAACACCTAATATGTATTAGATGTTATTCTATGCAAAGACAAAAGTGTGACTACCATTTTTTGGATCTTACAATCTGGCTGAGTGGATATATAACTGATATTTTGTCACCCTTATTACCTGTTCCCTAAAATACCTGTATTTTGCAATGTCATCCTTCAATTAAACTACAAAGTAGATCCTATATACCCAGGAAGACACTGACATTCAGTCAGTCAGGTAAACTATGGATTCAAGGCAAAGGATTTAAGATTGAACCCAGGTCCTTTTCCTCTCACTGCATGAAGATCTCTCAATGACTAAGAGTCAGTTCCAAATAAGGGAGCTATCTTCAGTGTTCAGAGAAAACAGTCACCAAGATTTTGTTCTTGAGCTGGGATTTTTTAAATCAGTAAAGAAAGAACAAATGCAGACTTCTTTATACAAAGGAAAGAGCCCTGTTCCCTGCACATCTAAATCAAAGCCACACTGATTCTTAAAGCTAGACATCATCCCAAGGACCTTGCAAGAAGCACATTATTGTTTAGCATTTTGTACCTCCCAAAGGCCAAGTAACATGTGCCCATATAACTCACAGACTCTCAATGGAGTATAGTCACTTTGCTGTTAATTCGGAACAAACCAAACTGTCTCAGCACTGGGTAATGCCAATTGACCTATTACAAAGCAGAAACACTTGATTGCAAACATACTGTTTCCCATATATAAATGCATACAATACTTTTCATTTGGGCAAATGTAATGAAATCAAACCTGCCAGGAATTTTCTCAAGACAAAAATCATCCTGGGGTTGGAGATAATCAATTTATAATTTGAAGAGCAATTATTTGGGCCTCTAGACTTCCAAAAGAGTGAAGTGGAACAAACATTCACAGCAAGAAAAATCAAGCATTTCACCTTTCCTCACATCTAAGCTTGAACCTCAGCTCTGGGGCATAACTCAAGATTTGATATTAAAGTGTTTCATTTGCAGCCAATTAGGCCTAGGATTAGATTTTGCAGCCTCCTTGCATATGAGGACAATAGCACGATTTTCAGCAACCTTATTTCCACTCCCTTACCCCCTCACACATCCCTTCAGAACCATCACCGCCTTCATCAAAACAATTTCATTTGTACTTATGAAAGCGTTACAGCCGGTAAGCGGAAGGTACGGAACAAGCTTAACCACTGTAGCTTTTTTCCCATCTGAATATCACGAATCTTGTATCTCACGGTGGTGTAAGGTCTCTGATTACATCAACCTCTCCAAATTATGCTGAAATGAAGGCCATTCAATTTGCTACAATCAGTAACTTTCGAAAGAGCCCACATAATTGATTTCACAGTAATATAGGCATAGGTGACTGAGAGCCTCAGCTTCATTTAGACAATGTTTTCTTTCATTCCAAAGTGCAGTATTCAATAGAAATCAAATTTTTTCCCCAACAGTTGGCAGCTAAGCTTTGGCACATATGAAGTTTTTTTCTCTTCCTTTTTTTTTATGGCGCAGAAACATGAAAATTGAAATTAATGCCCAGGGTGATCTAATAGAAGTCGACAGGAGTTAGGTAAAATAACTTCTTTTTGGAACTTGCCCTGATGATGATTTCAGCCAGCAGGCAAGGAACCATTCTGAATGCCATTCAGACCTCCAGCAACATTTGTTACTGAGGTAGTTTCTCAGCACCCAGCTGATGGAGAGCTGCGATGTGAATGTGGCTATTATTTCAGATGTTGTTCTCCCATTGTTTGCTTATTTAGAGTATGATCTGATTTTGACTCCATTTTTGACCTATAACTGCTGATGATCTCCACTATTTCCAGACACACACATGACTTTGAAGCAGCTGGGCTTCCTCCTTTGACCTTCAGATGGATAAAATGCACATGCAACGCTTACTTTTACTGTCCAAATTGGGAACTCTCTGAAAGTTGTGAAGATGCAGGTCCTGAACCTAGAAAGTATATAGTCAAATACTCCTGAAGTTTTCACTGAGGAATTAGGCAGATGATGAACTGTTAAATTCATGAATTTATTAGGCAGACATTTGGTTGGGGGTGGGAGAAAGCATGGCTTGACTCAAAAGCCTGGCAGCCTTGGATTCAATTCTCAACTGTAACATCAGCACCTATGTGATTATCTTCACTGAATTTAGCTTACTCATTTATGTGATACTTCTTTTATAAAATTTTTGTGAAAATTATGTGCTTAATAATGAGTATACATCATGACTATAGAATATATCCTGAGTACTAGATGGGTGATTTTGGGTAACTTACAGGATCCTATGAACCTCAGTTTCCTTAGATGTAAAATTAGAATAATAATGCCCCTTAGAGTTTTTTAAAGAATCAAATTAAGTTACATCCATTAATTGTTAATCACAGTATCAGCAATAGTTAAGAAAGATTTAATGATTATTATAATATATATTATTATATAAAATTGTATTCTATCACTCCAAATCTTCTTGCTGGATAACTGTCAGTGAACATGAGTAAGCACTGAGTAAAGTTTCATGTTTATCAACATTTCCAAATCAAAGTATATACTATGTTTTTAAGGTAACCATAACCGAAAAGAAAGCACATTCATTTAACTTATTTACAGAATAATAATGTACAATTTTCAAAGGCAATTTCCACTGGAAAATAAGGTATTGAACCAACAGTTCCAATATTTGGGGACTTTTACAAGTCATGATTAACTCTGATCCATTGGGACCGGGAGGTGATAGCACCAGAATGAGCAGGGTGGTAAAAGCGCAGTAAGATTTAGAGCACAAGCAGTGCTGCGATCCAGCTATGATGTCTTTCATGGGAGAAGGACATACGTGACAGCACAGATGCCATGCCTTTTCTATCTCAGGTTTGACCTGGTTTTGTCTGTGTATCGTCAGACTTTCACCACACATACTACCTAAAAATAAATCATGGCTTCTCATTTTATGTTCTTTATCTTTAGCTCCTCTTCTCTAGTGGCTCCTGATATCTATTGCATTAAGAAGACACTGGTTTCTATAAAATGACAAAGGTAGTTTTTATCCTTAAAAATCTTTACATAATTATGTGGCATCAATAAAATCAGAACTATATGCTAAAAGGGAGAGATTTAGAGAATATATTAGATAAATGGTATTAGGAAACAAATGCAGGAGTGCTTCTTAAAAAAAAAAATTTAATATGACCTACAAAAACCGTTTCTACTACTACACATTGAATATCAATCTGTTAGACTAAAAAAAGGTGTATCAATTTTCTCTGCAATAAATGACCATGGCACATATATTTAATGAGTCACCAAGGCACATAGTAATTCTAAATAAAAATCAGCTATGCCACATCATCAGAAAATACTTTTTCTACCCAATATAGCCTTAATGTAAAACTAGCATGAGCTTCAACACACATTCTTTGAGGGAAAAATGAGACTGATCTCCCTATATGTTGAGAGTGGTGAAGAAAGTAACATTATGAACCAAAAACACAGCAAAATCCAGTCAAGAATGTCACCAATGATAGAGAATTTTCCTAGGGAATTCCATCATTCATTCTCTCATTCATATATCTATATAACAAAACTGTTCAAATATTTTATTAGTTAGGCGAGTCAGATCTCAAAAAAACTGATCAAAATATATTTGACTAAACTAAATGATTCATATGGTTCAAAATGTATTTAACTCCAAAGTGAAATCAAAGAGTTCACAGTAAAGATTCATACTATATTTTCAATGTCATAATTTTTAAATTTAATGATAAAATTTGTTATTTGGAAATATATAATTTCCTAGAGTGAAAAATTTGTTAATCTTTCTAATGTTTGAGGTCTCAGTTACTCATTAAGTTGTGTTGGCTATTTCTTACTTGTCTCTCTGGACCTACTCCTCACCCTTTTCCATCAAGCTTTATGCCCCAAGAGACCAATCTTCATAAACTAAGGGTACCTTCTTGTGGCTTCCTATTGGGTTTGGCAAATGGAGGTACCTGTAGAAGACTAAAGGACAGGAATGTTGAGTTAGGATATTCATTCTTCTTGCTCTTGTGTAGCCAAGATGCCACAGGTTGGTTGTGCCTCTACTAAAGGCCACAATTTCTGTTTGATATTCCTCCCCTACAGTTCCCCTTTCCTCTTGACATTTTAGGGGTGGTAAATACTCTTCACTGTCACTAGCCTTGGAATACAGAGTTGTTTTTTACTAGTTTCTACTGCCTGTATTTTTTCTAGTCTCCTTATTAATTTCTCCTCAATTACTCCATTTGAGTGCACCATCTATTTCTTGATGAGACTCTGAGTGGTACCTTGAAATAGAAGATGCTGGTTCTTCCCTTAGGTACAGCCTCCCCTACCGAGGTTGTTCTACTGACTGGCCTACATTAACATTCTCAGATACAAAGGGAGGGACAGAGAAGAAACTTTCAATAGCAACATGAATTAATCTAGGCTGTAAAGG
>PITA01029476.1:0-17850 GCA_004023965.1 Spilogale gracilis | reverse complement strand
TCCTCAGCCCATCCTAATTTGGAATGAGGTAGTCCTTTCCCCACCTCTAGAAGTCTTCTGTAACTGTGACATCTTTTAATCTCCCAGCCAATTATAACCCTACTTCCTTGGCAATCCTCATCCAATCAGAGACCCAGTCTATTTCTCATGCTGCTCCTAGAAGGATTCTGACAGCTAGTTCCATAGTCCTTGGCTGCTTACAAACATTTCCATAACTCTCCATCATTCTATTTGATACAGTACAAATTCCATTCAAAGGCACATGGTACACATTGCCATCTTGCCTTTCTTCTCATCCTTAAGCCAGTCACTGCCCACACCTAGTCTAAAATTGAGCCATACTGAAGAATTTGAGGTCCTTCCATCAAACAATTTTTTTTTTCAAATTACTAATTTCTAGCCCAGTGGTTCTCCCTATTAGGGTACATGAATTCACCTACAGTGCTTGTTAAAGCAGATTGCTGGTCCCCACCCTAATGATTCTGATGCAGGAAATATGAGGTGGGGTCGAAAAGTTCCCAAGCGATGCTGACGCAGCTGGTTCTGGGAACACAGGCCTTGGAAATCACTGTTTTAACTCTTGGAACAGAATAGCCTCTCTGTACCTCCTCCTTTCCTTGACCTCTTTAATACATGTCTTAAATATCACTACCTTTGGAAATGTTTCTCTGACCTTGTTGATAATACTCAGGCAAAAAAGCATGAAATGGACATAACCCTTCCTAAGAAATAATATCTAGTACTAGGTTGGGTTTGTTTGATCAGGGGGACTTCAAAGCTTCATTTTCAGGAGCAACTACAAAAAGAAATTCTCATGGGTAAATATAATAATCTTAGAGTCATTTGAGTGCTTTTACAATTTTGATAATCTAAAACTACATATGCAGCAAAGTCTTTTTTATCTAATAATACAATATTCAGACTTCAGTCACCATCGACATAACCTTCTCACTTTGTGGAGACAGTCCATCTCAGAAAACACTGTGAATCTTTATTAAAGAGATAAATATAGCATTTGTCAAAGTGTGAAGGTCTAGATACAAGTTATAGTGTTATTCTGGGCCAAGACTTAAATGGCCATTTGGTAGATGATCAGTTTCTCTAGATTAGAAACTGAAGGTTAGAGACATTGCATTTTTTGACTCAGTATAACCAAGTAGTCTATGTCTGTGAAATTCTTAACCATATGTTGTTCTTAGCCATAGGCATACTACCCTTAAGGAGCTTCCCATTTATACTTTTTGTTCTATGTACCTGTTAGAAACCTATGCCTTGAGAAACAACTGATATGTCCTCTTTATTTCAAATCACCCTTTTTTGAAGTTGAGTAAGTATCCGGTGTAGACTCCTAGAGGGTACTATGGGAAGAAGTAAGCACAGGAAAAAGCTTGGTAATTTTCATTTATTAATTACATACCTGCTCCCAGGTTGGGCCTGTCAGAATTACTTTACAGGACAGAATGTGATTTCTAGTTTCATTTTAAATTCAAACCTCCCAGGAGAAATGCATCAAATAAGCACCTTTCTAGGACTGTTTTAATGGACATCTAGCAGCTGTTCAGTTTGTTTGATCACCTCAGGGGTCTATACTTCTCCAGTATATGGATGCAACCTGGGGTTGATTTAGTTCTTCAGAGGAGCTCAGTAAATTTTCCCAAATCTCTTTGAAGAAATGGAATTCATCATTTCCAGCTTAAAAGTTATTTTTTTTTAAGAGTAGACAAGTAACGTATGAGGTGTATGGCTTTAGAAAACAAGGGGGAAATTACCTTGTAGAAGGAGAATACTATTTTTACTATTATAGCAGGTACCTCTGTCTTTTGACATTTCAGCATTTTCCCCATGCACTGCACTTACCCAGAACTGATAAGTCCACATTTCTCTAGCCCTCTTACTGATTTAATAGGCAGTTGTTTCTATGACAACAGCATCAACTCAGAGCCATCTCTCTCCAGCTTATTAAACAGCCTACTTACCTGGGGATATTTACATGATTCCTACATATCTGTTGATTGTGGAAGGAAGTCTGTGATGTTCACCAAGGTGGTAAAATTAACCATGGTCTATGGCTCACTTTAAACCCATTTGTTGGTCAGCTTTCGTGTTTCTGTTTTACTCAGCATGCTGAGGGGAGAGGCTTGGGTTTTGCTTGTAGTGTTCATATCAGTATAATTTGCTTTGTAACTCACACAACAAGTACAGAAATCATGCTACCCATGAAAAAAATAGATGTCTCTAGCTCAGCTGCGGTCCTTTCACTTGAAAGTCATATGCTGTATTCCTTGCCCTTAGAGACATCTTTTGATCATGCGATTCAGGGTATTTAAGTTAATTTTTTGCTATGGAACAAACAAAAAACTTTAAGGGGGACATAATACTTTTGTGAGAAATAATTGTAGGAATTTGGATATTTATCCTCCAAAAAGTTTGAGAGCAGACCTTTCTATATATACTTAAAAGAAGATGAGCATAGTATGGAGATAAGGTGTATGAACATTCAATTATAGAAGTGCTAAACCATCAAGACTTAGCATCACTTCTCTTGAAAAGCATTTCTTAACATCTACTGCTTTCTCTCCTCTTTCTCAGTCACAACTAGATGATTTGCTTTCCTCTCTATTCCTACCTTTATTCCATACTTATTTCTGGCATTGCACTTAGCATTTTTTAAAATTAATTTTTAAAAAGGATTTTATTTATTTATTTGACAGAGAGAAACACAACTAGAGAGGGAACACAAGCAGGGTGGGTGAGAGAGGGAGAAAAGCAGGCTTCCTGCTGAGCAGGGAGCCCAATGTGGGGCTCGATCCCAGGACTCTGGGGTCATGACCTGAGCCGAAGGCAGATTGCCCCTGCACTTACTATTTTTGATTAAAGGTATCTGCATCTTTCTTTCTAGTAAATAATTAAAATCCTTGAGAGAAGGGAGGAGAATACTTTACTTGTGTTTGTATATCTGGTATCTGGAATAGGGACTTATCAAGTTTCCTAAAACTATAAAAAACAGCACAGTGAGTAGATGTGTCAGAGGGGAGACTTCAGGTCAAAGTAATGAAGGACCTCGTTCAGTGGCTATCTTTTAAATACCAAGGTCTGAGCTAAGTGCTCGATATGAGATAGTGAAGAAAACTGCCATAGACACTGTCCTTATGGGGCTTACAGCCCCATTTTGGGAGACATGTGTTAAGAGATAACCAGATGCGTGTGTGCATGTGTGTGTGTGTGTGTGTGTGTGTGTGTGTGTGTGTAATATATACATATTATAGATATATGGATAAGATTCTAATTAGAGCTGTCTAAGAGTCAAGGTCCCATCTTACTGTATATCCAAGCAAAAAAGTAAATGACTGATGACAATTTGTTTGGAAAGATAGTACAGACCAGATTTAAATAAGAGATTCAGGAATTGGGCTAGATTTGTGTTCTTAAATCATGCTATATATCAGAATCATCTGAGAATGTCTGACAAAGCACAGACTTCCTGACTCCACCCAGGCCTGATGAATCAGACTCTAGCAGCCAGAACCTAGGAATTTATGTCACTAAAAAAAGCCCTGCAGGTGATTCTTATATTATTGTGAAGCCAGAAAGCACTGGACTGCATGTCTTCTTAGGTTTCTTTCTTTTTAGAGATTTTATGATCCTATGGTTCTGTGGGGGGAAAAATGATCCTTTGATATACCTGTGGCAGTGGCTATTGAAATGTATTTTCTTTTCTTTCTTTTTCTTTCTTTTTTTTTTTTTTTTAGTATTTTATAATGTTTGAAGATACCCTTGCTTCAACTAATGGGACACAAGGAAGTTTTACTGGGAAAGCTACTCTTAGGTTTCTGCAAAAGGCTTGTTGCAAAATCAAATATTTGGTATTATTATCTAACAACATGAATAAAATTGTATGGTATTAAGACCTCATGTCATCAAAGAAGATTTATAAGCATGAAGGCATACCATTTATTTTTGTATCTCCCATGGTCCTTTAGAATAGCACCTAGTACATAGTAGATATTTAATGAATGTTAAATTGAACTGTTGAATCACATGAGGTAAATATATGATTTACCCCCTGCTTTTCTATTGCTTTTGCCTTTTTGCTAAGTGTGTCAGGTGAAAATTATACCACGATTGAAAACTCTTAGCTTTATACTTTGTCCTAGTATGGTTTCTGTGGGTAATATTATAAGCACTACTTATCATTGTTTGAGCCTGGTATCTGCCTGTGAGAGTACCATATGTTTGCCATTTTAATACTTTTTTATATTCATATCTGGAAATACAGCACATTAAGATTCTATGGAATAGGACATGATATCAAAATAACCAGTTGATTCAGGAAAAAAAACCCAAAAACTTCCCTTAAGCAACTGGTTGATTTAACAAAGATAACCAATGGATTGGTTTATATGTTGAGTACATGTATCTCATATTATACAAGCTGCTAAGATTCCGCAGTTGTTGGGAAACCTATGGATATAACTATTTTCTCTTAGTGAGTATATATTTAATTTGGTAAATAAAGGATATTGCTTACATAGCAAATGTTGGGTGAGGCTGTGTGCTAAAATCAGCACTTAGCAACTAGTCATTAAATAAATGAATGGAAGGATACATGAATGAAGACATGGTTGTCAAAACTCAACAAACATGGATTTTTCAGGCAGAGTGAACAAATGTAATTCACATCATGTTACAACACTGTGTTTAAAAATTCTTCAATGACTTTCCATTTCACTGTTTAAAAACTCAGCCTTGTCTTCCTAGCACTCAAGACCCTATATACTTAGCCTTTTGTCAGTCTTCCCTGTTATCTGTGCCATTCCAACCCCCTCCCCTTTTTTAAAGATTTTATTTATTTGACACAGATAAACACAGCCAGAGAGGGAACACAAACAGGGGGAGTGAGAGAGGGAGAAGCAGGCTTCCCGCCGAGCAGGGAGCCTGAAGTGGGGCTCGATCCCGGGTCTCCGGGATCATGACCTGAGCCAAAGGCAGTCGCTTAACCAATTGAGCCCCCCAGGTGCCCCCCAACCCCTTTTTTAAAATGATATTCTGGGAGCGTGTGGGTGGCTCAGTTAGTGAAGCACCTGACTCTTGATTTTGGCACAGGTCATGATCTCAGGGCCCTGGAATAGAGCCCTGCACCAAGCTCCATGCTCAGTGGGGAGTCTGCTTGAGGTTCTCTCTCCCTCTCCTTCTGCCCTCCCCCTACTCGTGCACTCTCTGTCTAAAATAAATAAACTTTTTTTAAAAAATGGCATCCCAGCCATACTGATCTTCTTGTACTTTTTGGGTACACTCAGCTTTTTCCCCCCGAAGCAAGGACTCTGCATACCTAGCTTTTCCTTTGGTGGGATCCTTGACATTCTGGTCCTCCCCTTAAGAGATGTGTGCCTTTGTCTCTTCTTGGTTGGAACCCTGACTCCATTGCTTCCCAGTTCCATAAATATAAGTAAACAAGTCGCTTAATCTCTCCATGTCTCGGGTATTTCCATCTAGAAAAGTTACCAATGGTATCTGCCTCATAGGGGTGCTGTGGGAAATATGTACAAATTAAATGAAAAAAAAATGCTTTGAACAGGCCTGGCACATGTTTAAAAACTAGCATATGTTGCTTATTATTACCATATTGTGTAATTACTGTGTTTACTTGCTTCTTCTATTGTTTATTCTCTGTTTCTCTTATTAGACTGTCACTGAGTGTTGTAAGAAGACCACCAAGCAACAGAGCTTTAATAAAAGAGCTTTAGACGTGGAGAAAACAGACCTAGGTTTGTCAGCTTGGACATTGGTTCTTATTTGATCTTGAGCAAGAAACATCACGTTTCTGAAATTCCATTTCCTCATCTGCCAAAAAAAAAAAAAAAAATCTCTTAATTCTCTGTCCTTTAAGTAAAAATGGTCTTAATTTGCAGTTACCCTTCATTCAAAAGGTGATGATCATTTGCCCTTTGTAAAAATTTTATTTTTAATATGAATAATAAACTTGTGTACAAAATTCAGTTTTCATTCAAATTTGATCAAATATAGGTACATATGACTTTGTGTGATCAATGTATTCTCAGCCTTCTTTTATTTGAGCATAAGTAGTATGGTATAAGGTCACAATGATTAGAGAAACATAGTACGTGATTCATTAAATGTTTCTAGAGATTCTGATGCCATTTTATTGAAGATTTACCTTCTGGGATAGAGAACATTGGAAAGTGAAACATGCATAGGGTGGCAGAAAGTTGTCCTAGAATATTTCTACATTGTGAATGGGACCTTTGAGATGGGCCTTGTTTCCCACTTCATTAAAACATAATAGTATATAAAAGAGCTATTTCAAATAGAATGGGAGAAAACATTATCAATTTTGTCAGGTTTTATTTTGAGTTATAATTACTGGTCTCATTAATTAAGTAGATAAATTTTATCAAACCAATAAAAATTAGCCATTATAATGATTTATCAAAAACTGAAAGTACTATATTGTCTATTTGATGCTTTAATGGGACCCAATCAATTTTTATTAATTTTATATGTAATAAAAGTATTAAAATATTACTAGAAGAAATCTTGTATTTAATATTACTTCTACTAATTCTTAATCATGCAGAGAGTCTATTAATTCAGATTATAGTTTAGTGTTAACTTCAGTCTGTGAGCTAATAATACTACTACAGCTCCATTCATTTGTAAGTATTTATTATTGGCCAAGTACTGATACATACCCTATCATTTTTGATCCCCCAGAAAACTTTTTTTTTTAATATTTTATTTATTTATTGACAGAGAGAGAGATCACAAGTAGGCAGAGAGAGGAGGAAGCAGGCTCCCCGCTGAGCAGAGGGCCCGATGCATGCCTCGATCCCAGGACCCTGAGATCATGACCTGAGCCGAAAGCAGAGGCTTTAACCCACTGAGCCACCCAGGCGCCCCCCGCCCCCCAGCAAACTTTTGATGTAAACAGGTTTGATAGGATTTGTCCCACCTTATTAATAAGAAAGCGGGAAGTCAGAGAAAATATTTACAAATTGACATTTATAAAGTGACTTGAATAGGAACAAAGGCACAGATATTTTTTAATATTTATCAGAGCACATTAAAGAAAACCTGTAGGAACCATAGTTCTCAAATATGAATACTAAGATTATTATCTCTTTTACTCACAGACATTTGGTTTTGTTTTGTTGGTACGTCAACTATGGGTGGTAGCTGATGTCAGCCCTGCTGAGGTGAAGACTGAAAGTGTGACTCTCTTAGCGGAGGACCTATCCAAAAGTAAGAATTCAATAACCCATATCTTAATGAAAGATGCTGAGGACTAATAAAAAGGTGAACTTGTTGAGGAGGATTTTGAGTCTTTCTGCTTTATAGGCCCCATGACTTATGATTTATCTGTAAATGTCTTTAGGCTTTATCTACAGAGTATCTTTATAGTTTCCTTCTTTCCAGGTTCACTAATGAAAAAATGATTTTGTGATGTTATATGTCCAGAGAGACACATGATTCTTGATATTCCTCATAGTGGAATTACAGAATGTTAGGTTGGAGAGAACTTAATGGTTCATATTGTCTTTTACTTTGTCACGTTTATATACTCTACAGACACGTAGCCAATTAATTAGACTTCTCTGGTTGGACGCAGATGGATTTTGAGGTCCTGCCTAGTCAGTAGGACTCAGAGCTATCATTCATTCATTCAGTGTTCATTTATTTAGTAGCTTTTGTGTGCCAATGTATGCAATAGGCATAACATTAACGTTATATGCACTTTGCCTGGAAAAAGTGTTCATATGAAATGCATTAAAATTAATTTGTATATATACTAATTTAAATTCCAGTTACTTAACATAGAGTGTAGTTTCAGGTGTACAATATAGTGATTCAACACTTTCATACATCAACCAGTACTCATCACACCAACGGCACTTCTTAATCACTATTCCTTATTTCACCCATCCCCCTACCCACCTCCCTTCTGGTAACCATCAGTTTGTCCTCTAGAGTTAAATTTCTTGGTTTACCTCTCTCTATATTTTTTTTCCTTTTGCTTGTTTATTTTGTTTCTTAAATTCCATATATGAGTGAAATCAAATGGTATTTGTTCTTCTCTAAGTTATTTCATTTAGCATTATACCCTCTGGCTTCATCCATGTGATTGCAAATGACAAGATTTCATTGTTTTTTATGGCTGTGTAATATTCAATTTTTATATATATATACCACATCTTTATCATTCATCAATTGATGGACACTTGGGCTGTTTCCATAATTTGGCTACAGTGGATCTGCTGCTATAAGCATCACAGTGCATGTATCCCTTTGGATTAGTGTCTTTGTAACCTTTGAGTAAATACCTAGTAGCGTGATTGCTGGATTATAAAGTGGTTCTATTTTTAACTTTTTGGGGACCCTCCATACTGTTTTCCAGTGTGGCTGCATGAGTTTGCATTCTCAGCACCAGTGTAAGAGGGTTCCCCCTTCTCCATATCCTTGCTCACACCTGTTGTTTCTTGTGTTTTTGATTTTAGCCATTTTGACAGGTGTGAGGTGATATCTCATTGTAGTTTTGATTTGCATTTCCCTGATGATAAGTGATGTAACATGGGTATATTTTTAAAACTAGGAGTACTTTGTCTTGTGTGAGGAACATTTATACTATAAAAGGACAGTGATTAGATTATTACTTTAGTGTTTAGTTTAAAAGAGCTCTATGATAATGACTTCTTGGCTGGGAAAATAATGGCAATTGTAATTCATATCTGTATTTGATACAGTGTTGAATGGTGAAACTAGAACCGGGTTGTACATAATAGTAGCTTCAGAAAGGCAAAAAGAACCAGACACAGAGTGAGAATGAAAAATAAAATTTACTATGTTTTGAATGACTCTAAAGTACTAAGCACTTTGCATCTTACACAGTTTCACTTTGAAAGCTATTTCTCCTGCTTTCCCTATCTGGGTTCATCTACCCAGTTTCTCAGTCTCCAAACCTATCTCTCCTTTACTTCTTGTTCTCCTCATTTCATCATCTTGAAAACTCCTGAATCTGTCCAAAACTACTGTTACTTCTGTCCCTGCTGTAGTCTAAGCCACCATGATCTCTTACATAACTTACTGCAAAAGCTTTCTAATTGGTCCCTCTTCCTCCAGATTTGTCTTATCCAGCCAATTCCATGCACTAAGCCATCCGATGCCTTTGCTAAACCACACGTCTAAGACAGTTCCGCCTCTCCCACAAAGTCCCTTTAGCAGGTCCATTGAGGGCACTGGTGCCTTCCTCTTTTCCTTTTCAGCCTTTTGCTCTTATCCCCTGGTCCAACTTTATGCTTCAAACCCATGATGTGCTAGTCTCAAATACACCATGGCATCAGGGTAAACAACCTGTGCATTGCAGTCAGATAGACAGAGTGTCAGCTTTGTAAGTGTAAGTTGCTCATCTGGAGGTTTAAATGAGATATGCAAATTGTTTAGTACCATGTGTGACCTATAAAACAGTGTCTAAAAAGGCTGATTGTTGTTTTCTTTGACTCAGTGTCCCCTCCACGAAGAACTCCTTCCCTCCTTCATCTCCCCTATTTCTCTTGCTGACCTTCCTTGTGCACTTCAGACATTTCATAAATTACAAGTCCTTTCACATAAGAAGATTTCCCTTAGCTCTTAAGTTTTCATTAGATATTCCCTACATACTTTGTAGTTTCTCTCTGTTGAAGCACTACTCTACATTTGCCATTTGCATCAGTTCTGAACTACATCAGCTCCTTGAGTCTAATGACCTATTATCTAGGTGCCACTCAGAAATGTTTGTGAATTATCTATGAATAAACACATGCTAGAAATAATAACAGCAGATACTACTTATGAAATTTTTATTATGTGCTAGACCCTGGGCTAAGTTCTTAAGGATCTTTCTCACTATCTCTGTCTCCTTGGGCAAATACCAACAGTTGACCTTCCAATGAGGTGGGGTGTGCAATCAAAAACCCATGTATAACTTTTGACTTCCCCAAACCTTAACTATAAACAGCCTGCTGTTGATCAGAAGTCTTACTGATAATAAGCAGTCGGCCAACACATGTATACTTTGTGTATGCATAATATACTGTGTTCCTCTCTAGAGAAAAGAAAATGTTAAGAAAGTCATAAAGAAGAGAAAATGCATTTACAGCACTCTACTGTATTTATTGAAAAAAAAATAGGCATAGAACTGGACTGCAGTTCAAAGCTGTGTTGTTCAAGGGTCACCTGTATCTCTGTTTTCCCTCTCCTACATACATGTATTTGTACATGTATATATGTGTACATAAATACATAAATATGTGTGTGCAAAATACATAAATATTTTATATAAAATTTTGTATTATCATAGATTATGTATATCTCTATTTAATTCTGTTTCATTCTTAGAACAACTTTATAACTCTCTGAGGCATTCCTGTCTTCATGTAACGATGAGAAACTTGAGGCTCGGAGGCAATAACTTTTCACTGCAGAATAGGGAGGGGCTGGGATTTTGGCTTATATACAACTCCAAAATCCATGCGATTCTGCCATCTCATACTGACTCCAGTTCACAGTCTAAGTTTTGTGAAAGAAATTTCTGCCATGAAAAGGATGGGAGAAAATAGAATGGAGTCTACCCTGATACGTTTAGAAGGTCACAGCCGAATGATGTTTTACTGGGATCTCAGCTGTTCCACCCTGTCAGTGTGTGGTATTTTTAATTCATGGAAATGAAAGGTAGGTATGACCAGTGTTTTGCTTTTAGGTTTTGCAGTTCTGAGCTAGGATCTCATGTGGCAACCATGTCTGTTCAGTCTTCATCCTCACGTACTCTGCAAAGACCCTCCCGGTTCCCAGCCTTTTCTTGCTTGCAGCTAATGTGTTTTCATGTATACTCTCACAGAGATTTCATGGAAGTCTCTGAGCAAAAATCTAGAAGTTTTGGTGCTGGAAGTGTGTTCTCCAGCTGTGGAATATTTCGCTCATCTGAAACAAAATTAACCTTTTTGTGATGAGTGCAGCAAACTCTCATTCTGAAATTGGAAGTGTGACTCCATGTGGAACGGAGGTTGTGAGGCTGGCTCTGTTCTTGCCTAGATTTTGATCTTTTCCCCTTCTGAATTTGTAAACAAAACCTCCTCTCTAGGCCTGAAATTTTTACAGTGAGTCTCTGGCCAAAAGAAAACGATTCTTCCAAAGTGTGGAGAAAAATTGGCCAGATTTGAGAATGTTTTGGATTAAAAGTGGCAACTACGTGCCAAAATCATAAAGAACATACACATCCCCTCTGCTTATACTCATGTGTACATAAATTACTGATCCCATGGCTGTGAATCAGTTTATAGAAAGAAGTAAGGCTCAGCTTCTGTCACACTTTGTATGAGACTCGTTGCTCCTTTTTTGGCAGCTGGGTTTTATACATAAGAATTTCCCTTCCTGTTTTGTAATTTATCTACAACATTTTGCATGTCAAGACACACTGCCATTTTGAAGCCAATTTGTATGGAATAGTAGTTCTTTGTTTCTTTCTTTAATTATTGTTTTATTTTTTCAGTGTTCCAAGATTCATTGTTTATGCCCCACACCCAGTGCTCCATGCAATATATGCCCTCAGTACCCACCACCAGGCCTCCCATCCCCCCACACCGTCCCCTCCTAGACCCCAGTTTGTCTCTGAGTCCAAAGTCTTTTATGTTTCATTTCCCTCCCCGATTTATCCCATTTCCCATTTCCTTTCCTTCTCCTACTGTCTTCTATATTATCCCTTATGCTACAAGTATGCTATGCTACAATACTTGTGATACTTGACTTTCTCTATTTGGCTTATTTCACTCAGCATAATCTCTTCCAATCCAGTTCATGTTGCTACAAAAGTTAGGTATTCCTCCTTTCTGACGGAGGCGTAATATTCCATTGTATATATGGACCATCTCTTCTTTATCCATTCATCTGTTGGAGGGCACCTTGGCTCTTTCCACAGTTTGGCGATTGTGGCCATTGCTGCTATGAACATTGGGGTACATATGGCCCTTCTTTTCACTACATCTGTATCTTTGGGATAAATACCCAGTAGTGCAATTGCAGGGTCATAGGGAAAATCTATTTTTAATTTTTTAAGGAATCTACACACTGTTTACCAAAGCAGCTGTACCAACTTGCATTCCCACCAACAGTGTAAGAGGGTTCCCCTTTCTCTGCAGCCTCTCCAACACTTGTTGTTTCCTATCTTGTTAATTTTGGCCATTCTGACTGGTGTAAGGTGGTATCCCAATGTGGTTTTGATTTGAGTTTCCCTGATAGCTAGTGATGAACATTTTTTCATATGTCTGTTAGCCATTTGTATGTCTTCTATGGAGAAGTGCTTCTTCATGTCTCCTGCCCATTTTTTGATGTGTTCATCTTCTTTTTGGGTGTTGAGTTTGAGTAGTTCTTTATAGATCTTGGGTATCAGCCCTTTGCAAATATCCTCTCCTATTCCGTGGGTTGCCTCTTTGTTTTGTTGACTGTTTCCTTTTCTGTGCAGAAGTTTTTTTATTTTGATGAAGTCCCAAAAGTTCATTTTCACATTCCTTTGCCTTTGGAGACGTGTCTTGAAAGAAGTTGCTGTGGCTGCTGTCAAAGAGGTTACTGCCTATGTTCTCCTCCAGCTGCAGCTTTATATCCCTGCCAACAGTGGTCAGCTTTCCCCCAGTTGCCTCTTAAGGCCCTCTGTTTTTGCCTGCTTTTAATCAGACTGCAATTTGGTGCTGCTCCCCAAGCACAGAGCACTTTTGTACTTTTTGCTTTCCAGTGGGTCGCTTCTGTGGGCTCCCTCCCTCAGTGGCCCTTTGTCTTCGGATATCACTCCGAGCATTCCCACTCCACTTTACCTCTTTGCTGATACTCTTCTTCCCCCATAGAGATCCAGAAGTGTGTAATCTTACATTTCCAGCTGATTTCATGGGTGCTCACAGTGTTTTTGCAGGTATTTAACAGACTTCAGGTGACCCTTTGAAATGGGGACACTTACTTTTCCACCATCTTGCCTCCTTCTTCTAGTTCTTTGTTTCTTACACTGGATGCTTAAACTCCCATAATAAGATTCCATGAACTGATTGATCCTTTACTGAGGTAAAAATGGTTTCAATTTTAACACAATATTTTCACTAATAAGAAAAATCCCTCTTTTCATTGGTTGGGAAAAAATAATAGTCTTTGAAAAAATCACTATCAAGATAGCTGAAAACAGATTTTACAAAACAAAATAATCCTGTTGTTCTTTTCTGTATATACACACACATGCATATATATATTATTTATATATTATATATATATTATATATTCCTTTATTTTAGAAAGAGACAGAGAGAGTCAGAGTAGGTGTGAGAAGGGACAGAGGAAGAGAGAGTCTTAAGTAAACTCCATGCGGAGCCTAGTGGGGGCCTGGATCTCAGGACCTTGAGACCAAGACCTAAGCTGAAGCCAAGAGTCTGATGCTTAACCCACTGAGCCACCCAGGTGCCTCTCTTTTGTGTTATATTTATACAGTATCATCCAATTTACAAAATTCAGTTAGTTATTAGCCCTTGTTCAACTATTTGGATTAAGTAATAAAAAATTTGAATATCTACTTTTTAGTAGTCATTGAACTAGGCTCCTTCAGCCTTCACTATAATTGTATGAGGCAGGCTGTATTATATCTTGTTCTGAGAAGAGGAAATGAAGGCCCAGAGAAGATAAGTTATATGACAAAGGCACACATAGCTCATCACTGTTAGAAATAGGACTTGAAGATATTTTTATTCCAAATTTGATACCTGTTCCATGATATTTTCCCTCTATTCTACTACTAGACATAACTCCCTTAGAAATTAATGCCGATCTTAGCCACAGTCAAATTATTTAGTAACACTGCTGAAAATAATCACTCCTGAGTAGATCTAAGAATTTCCCAAAATGAGCTGAAAATTTTCCAAATTATTTCTAACTGCTGTATATTGAGCAATAAAAGAAATTACTTTCTTGTATTTTTCCCTTTTGTGTTTGTGTACCTGCTCACAAAAATCATCTCACACATAATGCACAGTAATAAACTACAGCTTGTAATGGCTGCAAAGCCTTGCCCATGTGGAAATAGGACTGGAAATCCGTAACTAGTGATGTCCCTTTCAAATGCAATTCAAGTTTGACAAACATTAAGCAATTTGGGCAGGTATTTGCAACCAATGTTCCCTCTGAGTGCTTTTTAGGTGTCTCATCATCAGGCTATTATTTCAAAATGCTGGGAAGAATTAATGATTTCCTGCAGGTAAATCACAGTGGATTGAAATGCCACACTGAAGTGACCATTGCCCATTTTCTTGGGGGAGAGGCTAATGGGAGCTTCCTGTTAACATGATGGTTCTCTTGAAATTCCATTTCTTTTTGGTGGCTTCTAAAACTGTTGTCATTTGATTATAATTTCAAATAAAATCAGTGTTTCATCAACAAAGTATGTACATTCACTTATGAAAACATTAATAAAACTGATCAGTGGCTTTGTTTCCTTAGGTATCTGAAACAAAATAGTTTGCAGTTACCAAAGGTTTAGATATTTCCTTGACCAAGGAACATCCCACACACTAACTAAAGTGCCTTGCTCATATTGACTAGTCTTATGCTTATTAAGAGGCATTCTTTAGAAGAATGTAAACACATTTGGTTTGAGAGTCTTCTTTTGCTATTTTGGAGGGGAAAGGGTCTTAGAATGTATCGTTTCTTTTTTAGGAAAAAGAAAGTTTTATAATTTACACATTTTAATCTTTGAAATGCACACTAAAAGACATTAGTCTTTGCCACTGTGTTATCACAGTGAGATGAAAAAATTTTCACCTGTGCGTAGCACATAAATTTGGAGATTCAAGCAAAAGACCATGATGTTCTCAAAAGAATCAAAAGCAAAGGACCATGTGTTCTTTTTTTTTTTTTTTAAGATTTTATTTTTTTGACACAGAGAAACACAGCCAGAGAGGGAACACAAGCAGGGGGAGTGAGAAGCAGGCTTCCTGCCTAGCAGGGAGCCCAATGTGGGACTCATCCCAGGTCTCCGGAATCATGACCTGAGCCTAAGGCAGTCACTTAATCAACTGAGCCACCCAAGCAGCCCTCTCCTCTCCTTTCTTTGCTTTTTGTTTGCTTATTTGTTGTTATGGAAAAAGTAAAATAACTCCAAGACCAGAGAGAATAGGATAATGTATTGTTCGCTCATCATCCATAACAATTTATTTCATCTGTATTCCTCCCTACTCCCTGGCCTTCAGCTCAGGTCATGATCCCAGGGTCCTGAGATTGAGTCCTGCAACAGTCTCCCTACAGGAGGGGCATGGGGAGGGAGCGGGACTGCTTCTTCCTTTCCCTCTGCCTGCTGCCCCCCCGCTTGTGCTGTCTCTCTCACACTCTCTCTTTCTGGCAAATAAATAAATAAAACCTTAAAAAAAAAGAATATTGAACTTGTTCTCCAGTATTCTCCAAAAGATGGATTTTGTTCTATTTTATAAGTATGATGTACATATGTATCTCATCATTATAAAAAATAAACACTATGTGATGTATTTTCACCAATTGCTGATACTAATTTCTTTGATGCTCCTCTTATCTACTCTTAAAATGTTATTTCTAATTAAATCCAATATTAATAAGTTTCTTAAACTATAGAGCTGGAGAATTTCACTTTCATTTTTGAATGGAGCTAGTTTTCCTTTCTCTAAAACCTAAAAATCACTACTAAGATTTATGGAAGAAGGAAAATTGCTGATGGTAAAATTCCTTAATGGATCGAGTCAAAGGAAGGGCTCTTTGGCTGTTAGAAAATCCCCAGAGTAGATGTAATATACTAGCAAACAGTTGGGAGAGAGAACTGACTAGGATTTAGGGACCTCACAATTCATGAAGTGTCATTGGTAGGGGATCCCTGACATAAAGATGGCATCCCAGTTAAGTGATCTTCAGTAAATGACAAATAAAGGATTAACTGCCTGGAGCATTAGTCCCACTAATTCAGTATTTATAGCTATTCAAGTTATTAGCTTTTTAATTAACACTGAAAGATCTGAAAGTACCTAATTGTATTCCATTCTAATTATATTAAATTATACACATGAAAATTAAAATTCTGGTTTTCTAATATTCTCTTTAAGAATGTGCAAACAGAGTTGATGTTTTCTTAATAAATGTCTCTCAACTGTTATTATGTTTCTAAACAGAATAGAAAAAAATACAAGCTAATAGTGCTCATTTAAGTATGTTGCATCCAGTTGGGATTATAGAATTAAAACAGGATTTACACCAGGGTATTAGAGATATACCACATCCATTTATTTAATTCACTGTAATAATAATCTGCTCATTGAATTATTTAACACATCTTTTTATAAAGTACTTTGTGCATTCAGGTTTGAATGTGAGTAGATTAGATTGTTACATTTATTTCCTTTAAGACAAAATCAACTGGAAGAGCTATTTCAGAGCCTGTGGAATAGAAATGAAATAAAGGACAGCAAATACAAATTTGAGGAAAGAGTAAGAATTCTGCTTATGACTCCCTGATTATTTACTTGGACTCAACTTTAATTATGTTGGTTTAGGAATCTTAAAGATTGAAGACTCTACTAATGAAAATTTTCAGTTATTTTACTTTAATATCAAGAAAATTCTTGTTTTAAAGTTTTTTATACTGCTTTTTATACCGTATGGATGCATGCTATCTGTGCTTGATAATGTAATCTCATAGATATTTGCTAGAATAATCCAAATATTAGGTCAACTGTAGGGTGTAAGAACTGGGGACAACTTTCTGTGTTGGAAGAGTTTGTTAGGCTAAGAGGATTTGGTCTGGTGTGTCTGATCTAAAGAGACCTAGTGGGATGATAGATAAAGCCTTAAGATGTTGCCTACCACTCCCAGACTTTAAAATTTTTACTGTCCTCCCTCCCCATCTGAGATATGATATAGGAAGCCTGCATTTCTCCATGGCCAGCAAAATTTGGGGGAAAAATCATGTTTTAAAATTCAGAACCTTCATGGTGATGAAAGATAGAACAACTTAGAAAGAATCACTGTTGACGTCGCCATCCCAGTGATCTCTTTGGCTACTTCCGCTCCTTGTAAGTTGAAAAGCAGGAAGGGAGAAAGAGACAGAAGTCTTAGAATCCTATATGTTCTTTAAAGAGGGCCCTATACCTCCCTTTCCTCACCCAGTCAAGTATGTGAGGTAAAAGTACCTGTAGCTTAATTACACCCCAAGTCAGCAGCCTGACACAACTGACACATCTGATGTTCGGTAGGATTATAATGGGACCATGGTTATTTACAGGTTCAACTGGGCTGAAATAGCCAAGATGGCTCACTCACATGATTCGGGAGCCCATGGACAGCCAGAAGACTGGACTGAGCATGGCGAGGGCATCGGATCACTAGGTCTTTCTCTTTCTCCAGGTAGTTTCTGGTCCACTCGCTCTTCATGCTCCCACAATACGTTTTCTCCAGCAGCTTCGCTGGGCTTCTAACGTGGCAACTCAAGGCTCCCAGGAGGACAAAAATAGAGGCTTCCAGTGCTTCTTGAGGCTTACCCCCAAACATTCACAGTGAAACTTTGGTTACATTCCCTGCACAGATTCAGCTTTGAAGGGGACTTCCACAGGGACACGGATTCCACAGGATATTAGGGGTCAAGTCTGAAGGGTCATTACCATGAGAGTGGAAAACCACTTTACGTTTATAGATCTAAGACTAGAAAGGCTATTGCCTCCTTTTACCTCGTTGCCTTTGAAGGTGGCAGTTCCTACACTTGTCCCAGAAACCTCACAGCCAGGGAATGTACAATGTAGCTCCATTGATTTACTAGGTAAA
>PITA01029475.1:0-17837 GCA_004023965.1 Spilogale gracilis | reverse complement strand
GAATAGGGGCACTTGAATGGCTCAGTCAGTTAGGCATCCAACTCTTGATTTTGGCTCAGGTCCTGACCTCAGGGTCATGAAATCAAGTCCTGTGTGGGACTCTGAGCTCAGCAGGGAGTCTGCTTGAGATATTTCTCTCTCTGTCCCTCCCCCCATGCTCTCTTGCTTTTTCTTTGTTTCTCTCTCTCTCCAAAAAAAAATGAATAGGTAAATCTAAAAAAATACATGGAAATAAATAACAAGAAAAAGCTTAAAAAATTCAAAGTTTTATTTAGGAAGAAGGACTCAGGAGGAGGGAGCAGAGGACTCCTGTTTTATGTTAATAAGTCTTATAGTACTATATAACTATTACTTTGAAAAAATAATTTTCAGAAACATTGGGATGACCTCTTTTGTGTGACACCTTGGAGGCAGTAGGCTGCTTTAGGATGAAGCTGAACATCTCTTTCCCACATGCTGGCTTCCAGGAACTCATTGAAGTAGACATTGAGAGCAAACGCCATGCCTTTTATGAGAAGCATATAACCACAGAAGTTGCTGATGATGCTCTCGGTGAAGAATGGAAGGGTTAGATGGTCTGAATCAGTTCTGGCAATGACAAATAAGGCTTCTTCAAGAAACAGGGTGTCTTGTCCCATGGCCATGTCTACCTGATGCTGAGTAAGGGTCATTCCTGCTACAGATCAAGGAGGACTAGAGAAAAAAAGCAAAAATGTGTTTGGGGTTGTTTTGTGCGTGCCAATGTCAGTGTTCTCAACTTGGTCATCATAAAAAAGAGGGCAAAGGATATTCCTGGAAACATTGATACTACTGTGCCTCATATCCTGGAGCACAAAAGACCTAGCAGAATCCATAAACTTTCAGTCTCTCTAAAGGTGATGTCCACCAGTATATTGTGAGAAGACCCCTAAACAAGGAAGGTAAGAAACCTAGAACCAAAACGCCCAATTTGCATCTTGTTACTCCAGGTGTCCTCCAAAACAAATGTCTGTGCATTGCTCTGAAGAAACAGTATACTAAGAAAAATAAGGAAGAGGGTGCAGAATATGCTGAACTTTGGGTTAGGAGAATGAAGGAGGCCAAAGAAAAATGCCAGGAACAGATTGCCAAGAGGTGGAGGCTGTCCTCTCTGAGAGCTTCTACCTCTAAGTCCAAGTCCGGTAAAAGATGACATTTTTCTAAGAGTAACATAATATCAGATATCAGAAAAATATAATTAAGATGCAGAGAAATGAGAATGGTATGATTCATCATAATGGGTTTGCAGCAACTGTATCTTTTTGATAGGTATATCAACTTACTCTTCAAAAAAATTTCTACTACCTTTTACTCATGGCTGAAATTCACTTACTTTATGATTTCTCTCTGATAGAAAACCTGGCATAAACTGTTTTCTAAAAAGACTGGCTCCTTTAAATAGATCACAGTGGGTGTACAGAGCAGTTTCAGAACCTTGGATAGGAAATGTCACTACACAGCTTCTTTGGCCACCAAAAGCCCATGGTTGAAGACACTTTTCCAGTTAGACTCTTTTTCAACGTTTGGGTCAGGAATGACAGAGACCTTCTTCCTGGGTCTGGTATTCTCTTCTTGGGCCTTATATGTTACTTTATACTTTTAGCAAACATTGCCAAAATAGGAGACCTTTTTGTATCTGGTTCACACAGGACCAAACTTAAAAAAAAAATGATTGCTATTGAGCATTTAAGGTGTTTCAGACACTGACACTTACAGAGCAAGTCTGTGAGAGAAGTACATATTTACAGGGGAAGTACAGAGATGTAATAAAGAGGGTACCCAAGGTAATGAAAAGTGCTATATTGGGATTCATAACCTCAGCTCCCTGTTACTCTATTTCTACCATACTATGTGACCTTGAGCATGTCACTTCCCCATGCTAGTTCTAAATTTCCTCCTTTATAGAATAGGAAGGTTGGACTAAATAATTCTCAAACTATAGAATGCACTGGAATTACGTGGGATGCTTGTTACAAAGGCAGCTTCCTGAGGCATCACCCACAAAAGTTACTGAATTAATCTCTGGAAGTTGGGGGGGCACTTAAATAGATATTTTTAACAAGCTCCTTTGGTGGTTCTGATACATGTGGCTCTCGAACCCCAATTCAATGTATGACTCTGGACTCCATGTTCTTTTCCAACTCTAGCATTTTATGACCTAGTATCCAGGTGGCACTGATAAGGATGTGATTGAAAGGGGAAGCAGGGGTTGAAGGAAAGATTTCTCTCATTCATTAATTCACTGAATCATGAAATATTTAATTTTCTATTATGTACCTAATGAAGAGCTGTTATCTGATTTCTCTGTATGTGTTTTATTATTTTTTAGTGACTTGGGAAGGAATTGGGAAATAAAGATTGTTGTCTTCTAATGTCTGGACCAGGGCTTAGTGATGTGCACATTTAGAAACTAATGTAAGAAGTGATAAGATTATTCATAATAAATAAAAAGTGAAAATGACCCAAATGTCCATCAATTGATGAATGGATAAACAATTTTTTGTATATACTTATAATGGAATATTATTCATCAATAAAAAAGGAATGCAATATAGATACTTTCTACAAAATGGGTAAGATTTGAAAACATTATGTTAAGTAAAGGAGCCCAGATACAGAATGTCATGTGTTATATGTATTACATAATTCCATTTATATGAACTGCTCAAAATTGGAAAATCAATTAGAGATAGCTATATTAGTGGTTGTCTAGAACTGAGCTTGGGACATAGAGTTAGGTCAATGGGGAATAACTTTTAATTGGTATGAGGATTCTTTTGGGAGTGATAAAAATATCTAAAATTGATTGTATTGATGATTGAACAAATCTGTGAATATACTAAAACCATTGACTTGTACATTTTAAATGGGTGAATTTATGGTAAGTCACCTATACTCAATTTTATTTTTATATATATAGCTGTAAGATTATTTGTTGCCTGTTCATTAAGTTGGAAGGAAGTATACCAACTCTTAATATGAATGGAAAATCAAACTCATGCTTATTTTATCAGTCTCTTTTTTTATGCACACACATTTTAAATCACTTTTTGTTTTCCATTTCAGGTACAGTTTAGGGGTACTTCTTGTGGGCTTTAGTTGGAATCTTTGAAGCAATTTGCAATTTGTTAGTTGATATAGTATGTAAATCTTTGTTGCATTTGCTTTAATTAAAATTAAACATGTTTGTCCATTAACAATCCACAGAGGCTGGTATGGTTGCTCTTGGACTTGCCTGCTTTTATGCTGGTATAAATAGTGGCGGTGTGCATGCCTTGAAAAGAGATATCAAAATAAATAGAATGCCCCTAATGTATTATTTGGGCAGAAAATAGTGTGCTTTAGAGTTAATAAAATATTCCAAGTCTATTCTTAAATTCTCTTCCTCCCCAGGGTACTGATCAATATCCCTACGACCACCGCAAGAAGAGTTTGAGTATTTTTACCTTCCATTCTTTATTCTGGAATATAAGTCTTAGTGTCATGGGAGCTGACCATTGTTTCTCTATTTTAGAATGCATCAACTCTTAAGATAATGACGTCTCTTTTTTATTTTTGTGTCCCCAACAATTAGGCAGTGTGTGGCACCTATTGAATTCTTACTGGATGTTTGTATAATAAAAGAATATCTTCAGCAGGGTTCTCTTGGGCATTTAGAGAGGCCCTAGCTACTCTCCCTCATGTAAATAGGATTCTGGGCTTGCCTTTGAATCCCAGTGTTTCTGAAGTGAATATTCAGATTCAGCTCCTTGCTATATAATCACAAGCATGCAGCACATGAATTTTCAAATACTTAAATATTAATCTCATGCCAAAGCCTATTAACTAATAGCTGGTCTATAAGCCATGTGAAAAGATTAGAAGCATATATGTAAGTGTCCTCTCCATCATAAACCATTGCAGAATATAGATTGAAATTTAATCTAATTTTGCTCAGTTTCAACTCTCCTATCATTTTTATTAGTCTTCACAGTAAAAGCTATTCAGGGGGCCCACACAGCAGTGAAAAGATGGGCTTAGCCACTTATGGGCCCAGCATTTCTAAATGGCTTAGAACCTTCTTAATAAAGATCATAATTTGAACCTTTTGCTCTTTTTGCTTCTGAAAACTGGAACAATTGGAAATTGGTAGTAAATTCATATGTCTTGGGGCTAATCAGAAATTCAAAGCCCAGAAACCCACTTGCTTGGTTTTGGAAAGCACGTGCAAGTTGTTGGTTATATTTGGAGATGCATAATTGAAAACACTTTTACATTTGTATAGCACTTTAAAACTTTTATAGCCCTTATATGTCAAATATTTTATTTGATCCTTAGAACAGCCCTTCAAGATAAACCAGAGCATGGTAGTAAAATCATAGGGCTCAAAGGCATTTAAAAGCTAGTAGTTTAACTCTCCAGTCCACTTGGCAGGTACCAAAACTGAGACACAGAGAAGGTCACTGGTTGGCTCAAGGAGTGGTGTAGTGCTCAAGGTTGGCAGGACAGATTAGAACCCTGAAGTCCCTGCCTTGGGATTCTAAGCACAGACTTCTCTCTCCCTCAGTACCTTTTATACACATCGGTTTGACTTTTTCCTATCATTGACTTTACTATAATCCTCTAAATATATATACCTCCTGTAGCCTCCAAAGCAGTTAAACTCCTGTCAGTGGACATAAAATTTCTTGGTCTGACAATCTTACTTTTATGTTTCCTTCAGTATTTCAGGTTGCCTGAGGTGCCATATTGATTAAGCTGCATTCTGGAGAACTAAATATGTGTAGAATATTATATGGCTCCCCTACTGAACACAAAACTCTAAATTAATGGATCTCTCTTGTTGACATCGTAAAGTATGCAGACCTGAAGTACAACTGTAATATTCCTTGCAGGACGATGTATTTTACTTGTAATGTCTATAAAATGAATGGTTGTTCAAATGTAGAAGCTATGACAAAACACGGATGTTTATATAGGAGATGACACAGTGGAAGAAGGATTATAGTGCAGACATGTAAAATGAAAGGCCAAAAGGGATGGGGGAAGAAAATAACAAAATGGACCTGTGGCAGGGCAACTTTCCACTGTGGAGGTCACAGGAAAATTCAATCAGTACATCAATCCTGAATAGGGTTAGAGGTGATATAAACCTGTTTTTCTTTGTTTTTCTTTTGGTGTTTTGTGGTTTTCTGTGTTATCAGGTATAACTGAAACCATGGCAGAAGAGTAGAGCCAAATAGTTTGGGAGATTAATTAGAATGCTGCACATTACAAGGCATTTATAAATGGGGAGGTAGAGGGAGATTCTGATACAAATGGTGCTGAAAGTAGCACAGAATGAACCTTAGTTTGAGAAAAGTGGCTAAAGTAGGTATTGGTGCACATATATATTTTCCCTCTTGCTCTTTTGGCTCCTCCTTACACCTATCCTGACCTAAGTTTCAATAAACAAGTATCTCAGGTCAGTGTTTTGAGAGATGTTGCTTAAATTAGTCTAAATTTCCAATGTATCCTGGTTCTCCCAGTTCCTAAGTTACTGCTACTAAACTAAACCGCTGTTGGGGCTGTGAAATTTCACCTCCGCCAGCTGCTAGATCACACACACAAAAAAACTTAGCAACCACAAGAATTTTCTTTGGGCTCTAAAGTCAAGCATCTTGGTTATCATGTAAGTATTAATTTTTAATGCTTTAATTTACCCAAAGCATTTTGTTGTCTCTGATGGGCTTCCCACTTTTTTGCTTTGGAAAAAACGGGAGTCTAAGTCTAAGCATTTTTCCTTCAATTCTAAAAGCTATTTCTGTGTTTTTCTCTTAAGTAGGACTGAAAACATTTGACTAACAACCTTGTGCACTTCTTTTTTTCTGCTGTTGTTCTCTTCACTCATGAGTTAATCCTTTTTAGGTTGCTAGGTATTGAGCAGGGCACAAATTGCACGGAGTATTGGGTGTGGTACATAAACAATGGATCTTGGAACACTGAAAAATAAAATAAATTATTATTTTAAAAAAAAAAGAAAAGAAAAACAGCTCCCCAATTCTGAACACAGTGAAGGAAAGCACAGCATCCTTTCAGTTTCTGTAAGCCTTGCCACGTGAGATGATCAGAGCACTTTTAAAATGTCCCTGGGGCACCTAGGTGGCATAGTTGTTTAAGATTCTGACTCTTGGTTTCTTTTTCTTTTATTTTTTTATTATTTATTTATTTGACAGAGAGAAACACAGCTAGAGAGGGAACACAAGCAGGGGGAGTGAGAAAGGGAGAACCAGGCTTCCCACCAAGCAGGAAGCCTGATGTGGGGCTCAATCCCACAACCCTGGGATCATGACCTGAGCTGAAGGTAGACACTTAACGACTGAGCCACCCAGGCACCCCTGGCTCTTGGTGGTTTCTTTTAGGATTCGGCTCAAATCCTGATTTCAGGGTTATGAGATCAAGCCCTGTCTTGGACTCCACATGTGGAGTCTGCTTAGATTCTCTCTCTGCTCCCTCTACTCCTCCTAGTTGTTTACAAAAATAAATAAATCTTTTTTAAAAGATTTTATTTATTTGACACAGAGAGAGATCACAAGTAGGCAGAGAGGCAGGTAGAGAGAGAGAGAGAGGAAGAAGCAGGCTCCCTGCTGAGCAGAGAGCCCGATGCAGGCCTTGATCCCAGGACCCTGAGATCATGACCTGAGCCGAAGGCAGAGGCTTTAACCCACTGAGCCACCCAGGTGCCCCCCAAAATAAATAAATATTAAAAAATACAGCAAAATATGATATCCCTGAAAGGATTTGAAATCAATCTCTAGGGCAGCAGTACTATATTATAGGAATGCACCACTGCAAGGATCATTGCTTACTAGCTCTGTGATTCTGGGGAATTCACTTAACTTCTGTGAGCCCGCCTCAGTTACTGTCTATGCACAGTGAGGAATAAATGTACTTTCCTCAAAGAGTTGTTGTGGGGATTAAGTGAGGTAGTGCATATAAAAGATTTAGAATGGCAGCTCGTGTTCTAGCATCTCATTAGAAATCTTCTATTATGACCACCACAGATGCCCAGGTCTATCCCCAGAAGAGATTTTAACTCAGCATGTGAATTTTAAAAAATGTGCTTGGGGATTCCAATGGCCATCTACTAAGAACTGCTATAGTTAGTGATTCTCAAACTTTAATGTGTAGTAAAATCACCTGGGGGAAGGAAACTTATTATAAAATGAAAATCTAAGCCCCACCTCTAGAAATTGTCCTACTATTCTAGGTCTGGTGGGAGGGCCCAGGAATGTGCATTTTAATTAGAACTCTAGATAATTTGAATGCAGGTGGTCTGCAAGAGCATCCTTTGGGAAACATTGCTATAGAGGAATCATATTGGCTTTGTTATGGACTGAATGCTTATGTCTCCTTCCCACCCAATTCATAAGTTGAAACCCTACCCCCCAGTCTGATGGGAATGGGAGGTGGGAACTTTGGGAGGTAATTAGGTTTAGATGATTTCTAAGGCTAGTGATAGGGTCCCCATGATGGGATCAGTGCCCTTATGAGAAGGGGTAGAAAGACAAGAGCTCTAGTGAGTGCACACCCACTCTCTCGCTCTCACTCTTTTCACCACATGAGGACACAAGAAAGGCACTGTCCATAAGCCAAGAAGAGGATACCCTGACCAGAAACCTAATCTGCTGGCACCTTGATTGGGAATTTGTCAGCCTCTAGTACTCTGATAACTAAATTACTGTTGTTTAAACCACCTGGTCTATAGTAGTTTTGAGTGGTAGCCTAAGCCAAATAAGACACATACCCCTTCTCCACTGCATTTGCCTATAGCAATAAAGATTGCCAAGCTATTATTTTTAATTAATTTATTTATTTATTTTAGAGAGAGAGAGAGAGAGAGAGAGAGAGAGAGAGAAGGGAGAGGGGCAGAGGGAGAGAGTATCAAGCAGACTCCCTGTTGAGCATGGAGCCCAGCACAGGGCTCCAACCCGCACACTGAGATCAGGACCTAAGCTGAAACCAAGAGTGTGTTAACTGTCTAAGCCACCCAGGTGCCCCACCAAGGTACTATCGAAATGGCCCACAACACACAAGTAATGCTGCAGTGGAACTAAAGACACAAGCTATAAAGTACTTTTTTGTCATAGGAATTAGCACAGAAATGGATCCTCTAACCAATGCCATGTAATTGTAAGCTGATGGCAGGGGGTGTAGTCTGTAGCCAAAGAATAAAAAAAGCCAATTAACCATGTGCAAAGAGAATGTCTGACAATAGAAATTATACTGTTGACCCTTGGTTCATTAGCATTTTGCCCTAATCAGTTGAGCTTACCAGCCAGATAGCCATGAGAAAACTGTAGAAAAAGGAAGCAAGATTATTTAGAGTTTGTATTAGCCATTCATTATGTGGTGCTTAATGAGCCTGGTGACTTTTTTTTTAATGACAAAATGTTTTATTTGATTCCTTTGAAATACATTTCCATTATATTGTACCTGAAAAGAGAAAAATGACGGCTTTGAGGAATTTCGAATCTTCATTTGTGCTTTGCCAATGCTGCACAACAGCTGGTTCTCCATTTATCATAGAGATGGAACTTTCCATTCATAGTGGTTTCTAGGTCTCTATAGCATTTTGAAAACCCACTAACTACAAAGTTATACATGGTTTAATACCTGCCCCCTATACACACATACCCTGCTTAGGCTTCTTGTCTTTGCTACTTCTTGAGCACTGTTTCTTTTCAGGTCAGTGTTACCTCTGAACTTTCTGACAAATGTATAAAAGGCAGCAGTTTGTGGAGTTACTTATTCTTCACTTGTAAATTCTTGTGGTTAGGCCATTTCCAAAATCAGCCATTGTGTTAATGTTAGGAACTGAAAATAAGGGTAAAGCATTCTTGAAAGTCCACTTTTTTGAAATGCAGCAGAAATCCTCAGTCTTATACTTAATTTTAGAACCTAGAAGCCTAAATGAACTTTGATACTCATAAGTTTTATTCACTTTGAGGGTTTTCAAGTATTTCAGGGAAATTTGTTTGGAGGTTTAGAGAATTAACTGTTGCTTCTAAAATGTGATCTATTTGGAATAGTATACTAAAAAAAGTTCAGTGAATTAAATTAGATTAATGATTGACAGCTTCATGAAGACAAGTTATTTATTTCTCCAGGTCTCTGTATGTCTTAAGTCCTTGGAGTATTGGGTTCTAAATATTCCTCTCTTGTAGCTTTCAGAGAGCCATGAAACTTGCTCTTTCAGTTCTTGTATGTTTGCTTTGGGGCAACCATATTTCTTGAGCTATGCGTTCAATTTGAGTCTTAACAGGAGAGGGGAAATACTCTAAGAAAGGATTTCCATAAATAAAGATTAAAAGGTGTGTAATTTTTTTCATTTGTATGAAATATAACTGTTCACAGTCTGCCTTTTGGAGGTATTTAGAAATCACTCCAAGGTTAGTTTTATATTTTTGTGCCATATTTTTATGGACATAACTTCATCTCTTAATAGCATTTGATTTTTTTAATATTTCAAGTTTTTATTTAAATTCTAGTCAACATATAGTATAATATTAGTTTCAGGAGTTTAATTTAATGATTCATCAGTTATTTAACACCCAGTGCTCATCATAACAACTGCCTTCCTTAATACCCATCACCCATTTAACCTATAACCTCACCACCTCCCCTCCAATAACCCTCCATTTGTTTTCTATAGTTAAGAGTCTCTTATGGTTTCCCTCCCTCTCTTTTTTCTTTCCTCTATGTTCATCTGTTTTGTTTCTTACGTTCCACATATAAGTGAAATTATATGGTATTTGTTGTTCTCTGACAGAGTTATTTTATTTAGCATAATATTTTCTAGCTCCATCCACTTTGTTGCAAATGGCAAGAGTTCATTTTTTATGGCAGCATAATATTCTAGTGTGTGTGCGTGTGTGTATATATAAATATACACATATACCACTTCTTTATCTGTTCATCAGTCAATGGATACTGTTTTTTTTCATGATTTGGCTATTGTTGACAATGTTGCTATAAGCATCAGGGTGCATGTACCCCTTTAAATCAGTATTTTTGTCTCCTTTGGGTAAATACCTACTAGTGCAATTGCTGGATCATAGGGTAGACCTATTTTTTAACTTTTTGAGCAATGTTCAAATTGTTTTCCAGAGCGGCTGTACCAGTTTGCATTCCCACCAAAAGTATAAGAGGGTTCCCCTTTCTCCACATCCTCACCTGCGTTTTCTTGTGTTGTTAGTTTTAGCCATTCTGACAGATGTGAAGTGGTATCTCATTGTAGCTTTGATTTGTATTTCCCTGATGATGAGTGATGTGGAGCATATTTTCATGTGTCTGTTGGCCATCTGGATGTCTTCTTTGGTTTTATGAAATCTTTTCTTCTTTGTGACATGGAGGGTTTCTTTGGGTAATGGTAAGAAGTGTTTGTTGTGTAAAAACTTAAAAGAGGGCTAATATCTTCTGTAAAGGCAAACTATTAGCAATTACATGAACCAAGATATATCCTATAGCTTAAAAGACTTAAAAATTTTCAAAAGATTGCAAAAAAAAGAACATGACATACTTTGTGCTATGTGGAAGTGAACCACTTGTTTGTCTTAATAAGACCTTCTCCTTTGAGACCAGTTATCAGATTCATCCTTTATTCCTAGAGTGAAATACTCTTTGAAATTTTACCAAGTTATCCTTTGTTTACTAACAATGAAAACTGGAGGATTTATTTCAAACAAACTTTTAGCATCAACAATAGAAAGATAAGTAATTTTAATGAATATACTTGTTAAGTATATTAACTTGTTCATGGCCCTTCCTTGCATTCCATCAAGTGTCTTTAGTATACTTGTGATGGAACACATTGACATCTATTCTGGAAAATGGTCCCAGACCAGGAAATTTTCCATAATATTAATGATATTAATATATACTTAACAAGTAATATACTTGTTAAGATCTTTACCATTCATATTAGCCTGAGTTGGGTCTTTATCCTTGACATACTTATGAGACTAATTTTGCATATTTTACCACAAGACTTTTGATAGTGCTTATTTGAAAATCACCACTTCTTGAGTGAATGAACCTATTAGTCTTATCTAGATGGAACATTCTCAAAAAGATGGTGGGAGCTCTAAATCATATCCCCTCTTTTTCCATATAAATAGAATTAAAACTTGTATTGCAATGATCAGGAAAAGGACACAAGTACATGAGTTTCTCATGTTTTTTTTTTTAAATATAACACATATCAGGAGAGACAGACTGCAATCTGCATCTTAACGTGACCGAGGGTGTCAAAACTGTGCTGGGATATGTGTCAGGAGACTTGAGTTCCAGGCTGGACTCTGCCACTGTGTCATTTCACACGGATGCTTTTTTGGGATCCATTTTCTGACTTGTTTTCAAAAAGATAGATTGGTATAAATGACTACTCAGGTCCTTCACAGTTAAATCCCATGGTTCTGTGGTTTAAATTGCTATCTCTGAGATGATTTTGTTCTCTCAATTTGTTCATGGCCCTTGCATTCCATCAAATGTCTTTAATATACTTCTGATGGAACACATTGACATCTATTCTGGAAAATGGTCCCAGACCAGGAAATTTTCCATAATATTAATGATTTCTAGGAATACAGAGCCCTTCTACATCCCATTACCAGGAAGGACATACATAAAAGGAAAATAGGCATATTTTATAGACTACTAGATAAATGTCTGAAATTATTCTGTCTACCTAGAAAGCATCTTACCTTCTTTCCTAATTGCTCTATGAGTTGAGACAGTCTGGTTCATCTGCTTCCATTCCTTTGACTTTACAATTGTTTAGGAAAACACAAAACATTAGTATTGGGCTAACATTAAATAGCAAACCCACCCCTCTCAACCCCTATCACCAACAAAAAACTAAGCACAAAAAGAACAAGCACTACAGTGATCTTCTGTCCCTACAGCCTGCACACAGAATGTATCATAGCCTGCCATATTATTTCCATATTTTTCCTGGCTGTAAATCACAAGTCATTTTGATACAAATAATACTTGTGAGTAATTATATAAAATACTCACCAAGCTACACAGAAGCTGTCCATGGAGGTGACAACTTTCTGTCACGAATGATGAAATATCCCTTGCATAAAAGACAATTGTGTTGATTGCAGAAAGTGAAATGAGCTTTCTTAGGTTTCTTCTTTATGTGATGGTAGTTTTTTAAAGAGGAAAGCTCCTATACAATGATGTTAGGCCATATATTTCATTTTAACTTTCATTTACAGTTGTCATTGTTGTGGGGAAAAACATTTTAATCAGTTTCTGCATGAAGGTCAGATAAAACTGTGAACAAAAGTAATTTCTTTATGATAATATCAAAACAGAAGCATTGTTGCACTTAAATTATGAAGCATGTTTCTCTTATCTGTAATACAGTTGTGTGTATGACTTAATAGAATCTGAGAGTATCTCTTATTTATGCTATTGGTAAACTCAAGAAATTCTCTTTCCTCTGAGGCCTGAGATTCTGATATTGGCTAAGAATGAGACCAGATAATATTATGTCATGGGTATAAACTAAGGTTTTTTTAAAGGTAGTATGGGAATTATTTCAGGTCTTTGGGGTTTTATTTAATAAATTGAAGTTTCATTGCATTTTCTTGTGCCTTAGAAGAAATCATATGATTTTTAAAAAATCCCCCCAGTGTGTGTAAGTGTGTGTGTGTGTGTGTGTGTGTGTGTGTGTGTGTGTATTATTTGAGGTAACACAGTGGAGAAGAAGTAATCATATTAAAAATGTTATTTTATCTGTTTTTTTATTATAAAAAGACAACCATTTAGTAGATACAAACACAAGTTGCCTGAACACATCTTACTGTTCTCAACTTCCACCAGCACAGGTTTTATCAGTTGCCTGCAAATGGAAATTTGAGACTGTCCACTCCCAGAGGATAGAAAATTGATTATAGTTGTAAGTGCAGACTACTGACTAAAGACCTTTAGGAACACAGTGTAGAGCTAGGTGATGTATATTGATAATTTAATACATACACACACCCTTTCATATTCCCCAATACCCTTTCCAAAATTTTAAAAGTTCCACCAATGAAGCTTCACAGTAAAGCACAAAAAGAGTTAAAATTTGCCCAGGAAGTCACAGAAATTGTATTACTTTCAAGAATTTAACCTGGGGGACTTTTACTCCACTTTATTCTTAAACTGTAACCACAAGGCATTTGCCCAGACCCTCAAATTCTTCTCCATGTCTTTATGAAGCTATATATGCTTCAGAGGTAAGAAACACTGCCAATTCCATTTTGGGAGTCTCCTTTTGAAGGACTGTAACTACTTATTTCACCAGTGGGATTGCTGGGGAAAAATAACATTTACTCTTTCATGAACATTTCTAGGATTATGTAGCGAGAAAAGAATATTTTAAATGTTTTCTAGCCATTGAAACATAATGTTACAATCAAGTGACTCCTGTCTCCCTATGATATGTAAAACTGATTCAGAGAATTATCTCAATAATTTCAGGTGGTTTCTGTGAATCACATTGGTCAAAAGAAAAGATTAGCAATGTGGGCAAAACATTAGCTCCCCTTAATATCTAGTTGAAATCCCTAAAAAGCAGAATTACTGTCTTTTAACCTCTGCAGGGCTGTTGACATTGAAAAATTGTAATGTTGACTATATATATCTTTATAATATTATATCACCAGGCTTCTGGGCAACTCTACTTTAAAGCTTCTTAATCTGGTTTGACCAAACAATTTAAAAAGGAACTGGCTACATTTTGGCATCTGGAGGCATGTAAAAACATTTTAAAGCTTTTTCAACTTGCCTTTGAGGATCAAATAAAATGATTTAAAAAAACATATTAAGGATTCTTCCATATCTTGGCTATTATAAATAATGCTTCAAGAAATATAAGGGTGCATCTATCTTTTCAAATTAATGTTTCAGTTTTCTTTGTATAAATACCCAGTAGTGGAATTACTGGATCATATGACAATTCTATTTTTAATTCTTCGAGGAGTGTCCATACTGTTTTCTGCAGTGGCTACACTGATTTTTATCCCTACCAACAGGGCATGAGGGTTCTTTTTCTTCACATCATTGCCAACATTTGTTATTTCTTGTCTTTTTATTTTAGTCATTCTGATAGGTGTAAAGTAGTATCTCATGTGGTTTTGATTTGCATTTTACTGATGATGAGTGATGCTGGGCATTGTTTTATGTGTCAGTTGGTCAATTCTGTATCATCTTTGGAAAAATGTCTAGTTGGGTCCTCTACCCATTTTTTTTTAATGTTTCAAGTTTTTATTTAAATTTGTTGCTGGATGATGGACATTGGGGAGGGTATGTGCTATGGTGAGTGCTGTGAATTGTGTAAGACTGAGGATTCACAGACCTGTACCCCTGAAACAAATAATACATTATAAGGTAATTTAAAAAATAAAAAAATTCTAGTTAGTTAACATATAGTGTATTATTAGTGTCAGCAATAGAATTTAGTGATTTGTGACTTACATATAATACCCAAAGCTCATGAAACAAGTGTCCTCCTTAATTCCCATCACCCTTTTAGCCATGACCCGACCTCCCCTCCCCTCCAGCAACCCTCAGCTTATTCTCAATAGTTAAGTCTCTTTTATAGTTTTTCTCCCTCTCTTTATTTATCTTTCTCTTATGTTCATCTGTTTAGTTTCTTAAATTCCACATGAGTGAAATCATATGGCATTTGTCTTTCTCTGACTGACTTATTTCGCTTAGCATTATAAACTTTGGCTCCATCTATGTTATTGCCAATGGCAAGATACCATTATTTTTTATGGCTGAGAAATACTCGTGTGTGTGTGTGTGTGTGTGTGTGTGTGTGTGTGTGTACCACTTCCTCTTTATCCATTTATCAGTTGATGACATTTGGGTTCTCTCCATAATTTGGCTATTGTTGATAGTGCTGCTATAAACATCAAGGTGCAAGTGCCCCTTGAAATAAGTATTTTTGTATCCTTTGAGTAAATACCTGGTAGTGCAATTGTTGGATCATAGGGTAGTTCTATTTTTACTATTCAGAGGAAACTCCAGGCAGTTTTCCAGAGTGGCTGTACCAGTTTTCATTCCCACCAACAGTGTAAGAGGGTTCTGCTTTCTCTGCTACTCACCAACACCTGTCATTTCTTGTGTTGTTAATTGTAGCCACTCTGACTGATGTGAGGCAGTATCGCATTGTAGTTTTGATTTATATTTTCCTGATGATGAGTGATACTGAGTATCTTCTCATGTGTCACAGTTAGTATGTCTTCTTTGGAAAAATGTCTATTCATGTCTTCTGTCCATTCCCTGACTGTATTTTTTGTTTATTGGTACTGAATTGGATTAGTTCTTTATAGATTTTAGATACTAGCCCTTTATCAGATATGTCATTTGCAAATATATTCTCCCATTCTGAAGGTTGCCTTTTAGTTTTGTTGATTGTTTCCTTGGCTGAAGAGAAGATTTTTATTTTGATAAAGTCCCAATAGTTCCTTTTTTTCACTTTTAAAAATATTTGTTGAGACGGTCTGAATCGGGGCGAGAGAGAAACGGGAGCACAACAGAGCCCGCGGCAAGGCAAGGAGACTTTTTTTCTGCCACCGCTGCCGCCACCAGAGTGGGGAGACGGGGACCTGCAGGGACAGAGAGTGCCCTGTGAGGTGCAAAATCAGTTTTTCCTCTGCGGCAGCAGGGAGATGGGAATCTGCAGGGAGGGGAAGTGCCCCGCAGCTCCAGGGAACTTAGAGGGGCTGGGGTGCGGAGTCTATCCCCCCACTGCTTAAGCCAGAGAAGCAGGGCTTCGCGGCACAGGGGATCTCAGCGAGAGCGGCGGGCGTGGATTCTATTTTTCCGCCGCTGCCTTTCTCTACTGCTTCTTTCCACCCCGTGGGCCGGTCGCGGACCCCCCAGGAAGGCGATTTTACAGACTTGCATGGGAATGGAGAGACCTCGGGTCCCGGGGCACAGACAAGGTCGTGCGATCAAAAAGGAGTTGTGGTTTTGAGGTGCGGTAGTGAAGCAACAAGCGGGGGGCATGGGCAGAAACCAATCCAGCCTCTGCGAGTACCAGGCTGTGACAGACTGCCAACCAGGAGGCGAGAAAGAGCCCCTCTCTGTGTAAAGGCTCTCTCTGGGAAGGAGGTCTGGGCGCAGACATCTTGCTCCGACCTGACTTCCTCAGCAGCTGAAAAAGGACATAAAAGAAGAATGCTCTGCCACCAGAAAATTGCAACTTGATAACCTGGTTACCATGGAGACCAGCCTCTAGCAAGGGGGCGGAGAGACGAAGCCCAGGTAGAAGAGACTGAAAACAGCTCCGCAGACCCCGCCCCCAGAAAGCAGGCCAGAAGCTCAGAAGGACAACACCCAAACTGCAAAACCCCAAATCTGGGGAAAGGCAATTTATTAAACTCCTGGTACCGACTACAAGTACCAAAAGGCCTATACCTTACTGATACAGTTTTGCACCTTACTTACTTTTTTAAACTTCTTTCTATTTTTACTTTTAAAGCTTCCATTCTAAGCTTAAAAATACATTCTCACGGTTTTTCTTCTTTCAATTTTTTTAAAGATTTTATTTATTTGACAGAGAGAAACACAGCCAGAGAAGGAACACAAGCAGGGGGTGTGAGAGAGGGAGAAGCAGGCTTCCCGTGGAGCAGGGAGCCTGATGTGGGACTTGATCCCGGGTCTCTAGGATCATGAACTGAGCCGAAGGCAGTCGCTTAACCAACTGAGCCACGCAGGCGCCCCTCTTCTTTCAATATTTAACCCCCTTTTTATCACAACGTGATACTCAATACAACGCCCCATAACATTTTTTTTTTACCTTGAAATTTTTTCAAACACACTCCTGTATTTTCTGCTCTTGTTGTTGCCTCTTGTTTCCCTGTTTGCTTTCTCTGTTTTTCCCTTTCTTCTCTCCTCTTTCCTTTATTCTCTCTTTTACATATACATGTAGTTATAAGCTTCAAGTCAATCCCACATCCCTATTCAATACTACCCCTATATACAACCAGTTCTAATCTCCCTATATCTTTTGAAAGTGGGCTCCTCCAACAATAATAACAAGACAAACTCGGGAGAGTCCGAAACGCATTCCTTGCCCACAAGGAGTGTCTGCCCCCACCTTCCCACTCTAGTTTGTCAGTGTGTTTGTGTAATTGTCTTAGCTTTTATATTATATAAATACTGATCTTGGGGGTCATATAGGTTGGGCTTCACTTTTTTATCTCTTCATTTACCCTTGATAACCCTTTTCTTTACCCTGTAACAGCTTTGTACCATATAAATCCTACCACTGGGCCCCACTCTGGCAGGGGTTTCTGCTCTTGCTTCCTCTCTTCTGTTTTCTTTTTTCTTTCTCCTCCCTTTTCAGTGGTGAATTATGGTTGATCCAAAACCTTCCAGTGTCCAATCCACCTAGATAGTGGCTGATATAGTTAGCCATACACCCCCTCAACCACTCCTCACCACAATGACTCGGAGGAGGAACATCCAACAGAAGAAGAACCCCGAGACTGCAACCTCGGTCACAGAATTACTGGAAATGAACATAAACAATATGACAGATATGGAATTCAGGGCAGCAATAGTCCAAGCAATAGTTAACTTAGAAAATAACATTAGTCTCAAAGTGGAAGCCATAGTAACAGAAGTGAAAGCTGAGGTTAGAAAGGCTATAGATGATATGCAATCTAATTTAAATATGCTAACAGCCAGAGTAAGTGAAGCTGAAGATCGTATCAGTGATTTAGAAGACAGATGGATTAAGAAGGAGGAGCAAGAGAAGTCTTGGAGCAAACAGCTAAAATCCCAAG
>PITA01029474.1:0-17839 GCA_004023965.1 Spilogale gracilis | reverse complement strand
GACAGAAAGTGTTTTGGGGACGCTGCTTTCAATTCACGTGATTGCTTTCTCTCTGTGTGTATTTGCTCTTAGGAATATATCCACGTTTCTGCTATGTTGCCAAGCATTGCTCAAAGTATGGTCCAGTAGGGAAGTCATTGAATCGGGTAGACCAGTCCTTTGTCCTCCTAAAGCCTACGCCTCTTCTATATGTAAGGTGGAAAAAGACAGTCTCTTCAACAAATGGTGCTGGGAAAATTGGACGGCCAGATAAAGAAGAATGAAACTGTACCATTTCCTTCCACTACACACAAAAATAGACACAAAAATGGATGAAAGACCAAATGCGAGACAGGAATCCATCAAAATCTTTTAGGAGAACACAGGCAGCAACCTCTTCGACCTCGGCCACATCAACTTCTTCCTAGACACATCGCCAAAGGCAAGGGAAGCAGGAGCAAAAGTGAACTTCTGGGACTTCATCAAGATCAAAGCTTTTGCACAGTAAAGGAAACAGTCAATAAAACCAGAAGATAACTAAGAGAATGGGAGAAGATATTTGCAAATGACATATCAGATAAAGGGTGAGTATCCAAAATCTGTGAAGAACTTACCAAACTCAACACCCAAAGAACAAAGAATCCAGTCAAGAAATGGGCAGAAGACATAAACAGACATTTCTGCAAGGAAGACCTCCAAATGGCCAACAGACATTGGGGAAATACAGATCAAAACCAAAGTGAGATCCCGCCTCACACCAGTCAGAATGGCTGAAATTCACAAGTCAGGAAATGACAGACCAAGGGGAGGCTCAGGCACTGTCGGGGGGAACGAAGGCTGGTGCAGCCACTCTGGGAGACAGTGTGGAAGGTCCTCAAGAAGTTGAAAATAGAGATACCCTCTGACCCAGCAACTGTACTACTAGGTATTTATCCCAAAGGAAAGAAACAGTGATGTGAAGGAGACCCAGCACCGCAACATCACAGATGTCCATCTACAGATGATTGGTAAGAAGATGTGATATAAAGATACAATGAAACATTGCTCAGCCTTAAAAAAATGAGACCTTCCCATTTGCAGTAACGTGGATGGAACTAGAGGGTATTATGCTAAGTGAAATAAGTCAATTAAAGAAAGACATATACCATATGATTTCACTCATATGTGGAATTAATTTAAGAAACAGAATAGAGAGTAGGGTAAGGGAAGGAAAAATGAAATAAGATGAAACCAGAAAGAGAAACCATAAGAGGCCCTTAATCATAGGAAACAAATTGAGGGCTGAGGGGGGAGGGGGCAGCGGTAACTGGGCAATGGACATGAAGGAGGGCACGTGATGAAATCAGCATCGGGCGTTATAGAAGACTGAAAATCACTGACATCTACCTCTGGAACTAATAGCATACTATATGCTAACAAATTAAATAAAAAATAAAAACAAAAGGTAAATAAATGAAATGGGAGGGTTTCTGCAGCAAACCGTCAGACTCTTCGGACCTGACCGCTCTAGACGGGCAGACCCCCTCGGTCTGGCCGCTTGAGAAGGGCCGCTGCTGCCCAAGGCTCCGCCCCGTCGATGTCCCAACAGGACGGAGATGCGTCCCTGCTCCAACAGGAGAGGCCATGAGTGCCCAGAGCTGACCCGGAAAGAGACCGGGGCCTCATCGCAGCCGCCACCGCGGGCTGACTTTGAGTTTGGTTCGGGGACTTCCTGCCCCTTGTTATCTTGTCTGTGGTGTGGCTTGTCTTACGTTCAGCCCTATGTTCATCACATGGTGAAATGTCACTGAATTTGGAAGCTGAACCTGCCTTAAGATGAGGGTGCATTGTTCAGTGACTGAATAGAGCCAGCGTTGTGGAAAGACACAACTCGTGTGCACCTTCACGGCGTGCTCACCACACCGTCCCTTGGCTCCACAGCAAACAGGATAATGGCACGTAAATTCCGTGGCCAGGCTCTGCCTAGGGAGTGCCATGAGCCCCACGCATGCTTCTGGAACGGAAGCCTAGGGAGCCTGGCTCAGAGAGGCAGTTGCTCCCACGCAGATTGTCCCCGCCCTCCTCTTCCGTCTTGGGCCCTTCCTGGCCCACTGCTGGGGCCTTTCCCCTGGGAAGCTGGCTGTGGGGTCCCGCCCGTAGCTCAGCCCCAGCCTGCAGGGGAGGGCAGGCCAGGCTCTCTCAGGTGCATCCTGCGGGACGGGATGCTGGCAGTGGGAACAGCCTTGTTTATCCAGTTTGCCATCTTGCCTTTCCTGGAAAATACCAGCTGCCCATACTCAGCAACACACGTGTCCCTGCATCCTGGCTCCTGGCTGTCCAGACAGACCAGAACTGGACCAACCAGCACTCCTCCCCCGCCCCAGGCGCCCAGAGGGGATCCTTCCCACCCCCGTCAGAGGCACTGCCCCTCAGAGGGACCTGCTGGGACCTGCCCAGACAAGTGCTCATTGTGTCTCCGTGTGCACGCTCAGAAAACCCCAAACCCTGAGGTTGGGATCCCTCAGGATGGATACAGAGAAGCTGGTATTCTCCCTGCTGTAGGAAGACGGAAGGCAGCAGGGCCAGGGGCAGGGAGGGAAGAGGCTAGGCTGACCAGTGGCAGGGGCCAGGACAGCTCAGAACATCAGTGTTTTTGCTCAAAACACTCAAAGGGTTGCACCACTCTGAACCCTCCAGTTGTTCCTCTCCACCCTCGGAACAAACTGGCCTTTCTTTGCTTCTCCGCATGCTCTTGTTGTAGGTCCTAAGACTAGAACACCTCCTAATCTCCTTGGCCAGGGTCAGGGCTCAGAGTGTGAGTGAGACTGGGGCTCAGCATGAGATCAGGGTCGCGGAGCAAGAATGCCTCGTCCCATTCACCAGGAATGAGAACTCCCGTCCCCTTCCTGCCCCTTGTTATCTTGTCTGTGGTGTGGCTTGTCTTACGTTCTCCGAGCTTGTTCAGATCAAGAATCAAATCAACATAAGACAGATTAACAGGAGAAAATAAGATTTAATAGGTATACTACAAGGAATCAACATAGACACTCAAATTTCAAAGAAAGGAAAAATGTGGTATATATGTCATTCTGAACTAAAGAGAAGGGGGTCTGGGGTTCCACAAGAGAAGGGCCCCTTTCCCAGGGCAGTAAGAGGAGCAGAGGGTTTTGCCCTGCCATGCGGATGGGTCACTCACATAAAAGTCATCTCTGCTAATAACCCTCATTCTGGGCAAGACCCCCAATTTAGATTCTCCTCTGTAGGTCATGGAGGGACAAAAGTTTCTCTTGGGCCTGCAGGGTTTCAAGTGCCTTCAGCTCGAAATAATCCACATACCAAGTGATACTTTCTGCTGGAGGTGTGGGTGGGCGGCCGTCCTGAACCCCTTCACCAGGGTCAGGGCTCAGGGCGTGAACGTGATGAGGCCTTGGGCTGTGACCAGGACCAGGACGCTCTGTGGTTAGTGTAGGCAGAGGAGAGCCCTTTTCCAGCCGCTGCCTGAGAGGGAGGGCCTCAGTTCAAATTCCAGGTGGCCCTCCATTCCTTGCCACGACAGGAAGAAACCCGGGTAAGAAACGGGGTAAGCGGAAGGTCAAGGGAGGGCTAGGAGAGGGGGGGGAGGAGGGTACAGGACTCGGCCTCTGGTTCACGTGGCCGTCCTGGGCTTGCTAACAGAAGTCGAGGTCATTTCCCGGAAGATGGGCTCAAGCTCTTCAGGCTGGTGGGGTCCACGCTGGGTGTCAGTGAGGGCCTCCCTGCTGTCCCAGTTCCCTCGCCTGCCCTGCACACCTGTGGGACAAGGAAGCCCCACACCTCCCTCTCAGCCACTCTGAGGAATGGAGTTCAATGCCAGGAGAGGGAAGCCGTGTGTTCATTGTGGCCTGGGGCGAGAGTCTGGGCCTTAATTGGAGAACACCCAACTTGTAAAGTTTCAGATGCACAATTAGTTTGACGAGGGCCACCTCCTCCGCCAACAGCTGGGCCACCATCCCACCCCAGCCCAGGACAGGCCTCTCTGCTTTTCCCATGGGAAGAGTCACTGCTTCCTTGAGGGAGGGCTCCCTGCATAGGCAGGCCCTTCCCAGAGCCCCTGCCCCACGAGGCTGCAGAGTCTTGGCCCCAAAGTCCCTTTAAGACGCACAAAGTTCAGCATTTCTCAGGTGAGCTTACTAGAGGAGACTGTACTCACAGGGACCCAGGAACGTGGGCCCTGAGTTGAGAAATGTTGTGCCCACTGGGTAAGATCCAGTGAGCTTTGCTTGCACTGGGTTTGGGGGACCCCTCACCCTGGCTCAGCTGGCCCTTTCGCGTTGGCTCTGCCTCCACTTTGAAGAGTCTCCGCACCCCTACTTCAAAGTGCAGCTCACCTGGGACCTTCTTCAGGTAGCAGCCTCTGGCATTGAAAACCAGGCTGTGCCTGGCTTCCCCGTCATGTTACCTGGCTGACCCCCACACTCAGCCTCTCACTTCTGCACCCCTGCACCAAGGGCCCGAGCCTGGCAGTTGGGGTCAGACCCGCTGGAGGTAATGGCTGTTGACTATCTGGGGTGGGGTGACCCTAGAGCTCCGGGCTCTCTCCCCAGCCAGAGCGGCTCTGCCGCACACACGGACACGCACAGGGGGCCAGGCAGGCTACCTGGACGCTGGGGGTGGGAGGAAGGTGAGAAGCAGGTCTGTGTTCACCGAGAGGAGGGCTTGCAGTCAGAGTCACCCAAGATGGCAATGGCAACTTGCATGTGTAGAGAGGCTCCCCTTCCCTGGAACCCAGGCAGGACGCTGCTAAAAGAGCTGGAGAATGCTGTCAGCCACTGAGCACTCACTGGCCTCTCCCCACTGACCTCTGAGCTGAGTCTAGGGCCGGCGCCCCGCCTTGTGCTCCAGTGTCATGGCAACAGTCTGGGCTCCATCACGCTTCTAATCCTGGAAGGGGGTGAAGAGCTTCCCCAGGCATGAGCCAAGAATGAGGTAGAGTCTGGGGAGGAACTCACTCCTCGGGGTCCGGTCCCTATCTCACGAGGGCTTCATGCAGAGCAGGGGTTCAGTCAAGGAATCCAGGGACTGCTGAACAAGGCCCAGCTGACTGTCACGGCCACAGCTACAGGGGGTCACCAAGAGCAGTGGGGAGATGAAGGTGGGAAGACTGGGGTAGTTAGAGTGGGCTGTGTTGGAGGGCACAGGAAGAGTAGATGGAGTGGGAGGTGCCGAGTGCATGGGGTAGAGCAGATGGGGTGAGACAAGGCGGACAGAGCAGAGGGGGCGGGTGGTGTGGACAGAAAGTAGAGTGGGGGTGGAGTGGATGGGGGATGGTGAGGGTGGAGGGGACAGAGTGGGTGGGGTACATGATGACAGTGGAGGGGATGGTTTGGATGGTTGGATGGAGGGGATAGGATGGATGGGATGATGTGGGTGTGTGGACGGAGCGGATAGTGTGGTCGGAGCGGATGGTGTGGACGGAGTGGCTGGTGTGGACGGAGCGGATGGTGTGGACGGAGCGGCTGGTGTGGACGGAGCGGATGGTGTGGACGGAGCGGCTGGTGTGGACGGAGCGGATGGTGTGGACGGGGCGGATGATATGAACGGGGTGGATGGCAAGGACGGAGGGGTGGAGTGCGGGCAGTGCAGGGAAGCTGAATGAAGCGGACGGCCGGGTGTGGACGGTGGGCTTGCACAGCCAGTATCCCTCCCATCTTAGCACCCAGATGTGAATTAATTTCAGGCTGAGGGGCCTGAGCTCTGAGTCTGCTGCAGCAGGTGCCTGTGAGCAGGTTCCTGATAAGGGGGAGCCCACCCGCATCTTTTTGGTGCCGAGGCAAATGAAGCGTCACGCCTCGTGTGGCTAAAATGATGAAACTTAAAAAAAGGAACATAAAATATCACTGACAGCCATACCATCAGAATAGCCCGAGCAGTCTGGTGTGCATTTGGATGCCAGGCTCCTTGGCGGTCTAAGAGGTGATGGCTGTGCAGAGAGAGCCCGTCCCAGCCCGGGGTCTGACCCGTGCCACACAGCGAGGGCCCGCATGCAAGCACTAGCTCCCAGCCTGTGCACCTGCTCCCCCCCCCCCCCCCCACCAACCAGCCTCTGCCGCCCTTGGGCCTAGGGATGGACGCTTGCAGCCTGGCCCAGCCCGGCCTGGACACAGGCTCCGGGTAGACACAGGCAGGAATACCGGGTCTGAGAATGTCCTAGACGAAGATGATTCTGCATGGGGAAGGAAAGCAGGGAAGCATATTCAGATATCAGGCCAGGTCTGGATGAGGGCGCGGAGGTGTGTGGGTTCACTCCAGAGGCCGAGGGCAGGGTGGGAGGCTGGGGGGTACAGGGGAGGTCAGGGAGGTGGGGTCACGTGGATGGTGTGTCCCTACAGGCTCTCAGTGGACGGTGACACTGTCAGAGTGGCGTCTAGAACGGTGGCCGTGGTCGCTAGGGAGGGGACACCTGTCGCCAGAAGAGAGAGGCTGTGGCCCAGGGAGGGGATGGAGTAGAAACCCCGGGAGGTGTGAACTCCCGCCCTCAGCCTCCAGGACTCTAGCCCCACCCTGAAGCAGCACCTGGGGCAGCCTACCATGGGGGCTGTTCCCTGCCTCCTCCCCAGACACACTTGTCTTCCGTGGTTCCCCGAGCCTGGCCTGGAGGCCAATGGGCAGTGATTCGGTGCCCCCTGAGACGCTGGGCCGCACCTCTGGCTCTGCCCATCCCGCTCGGTGGGCCCCGCAGACCGGCAGCGCCAGCACGGCCAGGGGCTTACTAGGAATCCACGGCCTCAGGCGCTGCCGGGCCCTCCACCCCAGAAGCACGCTTCACCAGAGTCCCACGCAAACTGTGCGCACACAAAAATTGAGACAGCTTGGTCCAAACCCGGCCTTCAGCCTCCAGAGCCTCAGTGTCCCCATCAAAATGCCGCTGGTGACTCCCTGATTGCCCTGGACCGAGGGAGAGGCCAGGAGAAATGGCCGTGCTTACTGAGAAGACCCCCATCAGGGCTGTGACCCCAGGTCCCTGGAGCGGGCACTCATAGACCATCATGCCTCTTCCTTCTCCCCAGCCTGACCTGGGGCCTCATGATACCTGTGGGGACCAGGAGACCAATGGCTCAGGTGACCTTCCGAGAGCCCCCGGAGCCCTGGGGGTGGGGCAGAGGGAAGCCCAGGCAGCAGGAGGCCCCGCCACCCTGAGCTCAGCTCAGCTAAATTACTAGGTGTGACCCCCGCCAGGAAGCCAGTCATATAAAGGCGCCTGGTGTTGGTGGCTCCCCAGTCCCCGCCGGCGGGTGCCCCACGATGAGACCACTCCTGCTGTCTCTGCTTCTGGCCACTCTGTGCGCTGACCTGGGTAAGGGCCGCTGAGCTGGGTGGGAGGGACAGGGGACACGCAGGTGCGTGGGGGACTGCTTCCATCGGCAGGCTCCGCAGGGGGCTGCAGGGAGCGAAGGGCACGCTCTCGTAGCTGCTGCTCAGCCAGGCAGACCTGGAGACCTGTGTCCCCTTCGGCCCGGTTTCTGATGTAGCTTCCTGTCGTGGGGTGGGAGACCCCGCTGGGCGGCCTGAGTCCCCAGAGCCCTGGGCTCCGGTGACAGCAGCTTCTAGCCAGGTGACCGCCACCCTGGTGGACAAAGGGCGTTCCCGCGCTGAAACCAGGAAAATGAGTTGGTCAGTCCCTCCCGGCCCCAGCTCGCCTCTACCTGATGCCCTGTGTGGCCTTGAACCAGAGCACCCAATGCCTTGGGGCGCCCGGAAATGGGGTCTGGGGGGGGGCGGGGAGACAGCCTGTGATTATCAGGGAGTAATTACCATCCAGGGCTAATAGCCCCCCGGCGTCCCCTGAGTGGAGGCGGGGGAGGCGGGGCCTCCGGCCTGGGGGGAAGGCAGAGAGGGAGGCACCTTGGGGGTCAGGCCCAGCCTCGGGGTGCTTGGGCAAGGCTGTGAGGCTGGGTCTGGGCAAGGACAGAGGACGAGGCGCTTGTCAGAAGAGAGGCGGGTGCGGATGTGGGGAGCAGTTGCTGGGGGCCCCTGAGGCTCCACTCGGAGCCCCCCAGCTCACGGGGCGTCTCTGACCCTCAGGGGGAAGCAGGGGCATTATAAAGTTCCTGTTCAGGGGAACCCCAGGACTCGGGTGCACACAAGGCCTAGGTACAGCCATGGGTAGCCCAGACACCCTGGTCCTCTTGGGGCTCCAGAACCCTGACCTGGGAACAGAGCCTAGGAGCCTGGGGTCCGAGCTTGGCCAGCTTGCCCATGCTTCAGCCCCGAGCGTCCCCATTTCCACGCAGGGGGATGGTCTGGGATGGCAGCTGACATGTGGGAGACTCGTCACCCCTGCTCGGGCGCCAGCTTCGGCGTCTGAGTGAGCGCTGCCTTGCCTGCGGCGTGCCCAGGCCCCCAGACCGGGGGCCCTTGGTGGCAGCACACGCCCCTCCATCCTGGGGAGGTGCCGGCTCTCCCACCTGCCCAGGGGCACCCGCTCCGGGCAGCCTGGCCAGATGGACCCCGCCTTGTACTGAGACCCAATTCTCTCAAAGTGCCTACTGTCCACTCCATCCCACTCAGGCGACACCCTGTACGCCAGCTGGCCACCCCCACGGTCCTGCAGGGTCTCCTCGTTGCTGGGACCTGGGCCAGTCACAGCACCTGTGGGGTCTGCCTAGGACAGGGGCCTTGGGCTGCAGACCCCCGTTTGATCAGCCCAGGGTCGCTGGCAGGTCCCAGGACGAGAGGGGCAGGACCAGGGCCTCCTATTAACTAAACAGCCCTGTGTCCACGGCGTGCACACCTCTGGGAGCTGCCGGCATCCTCGTCGGGCTGCCGTTCCGCTGGGAGCCCAGCACCAAGGGGGGGGCAGGAGCCCACGTGCCTCAGACTCCTGTCCCGTCGTCTCCCAGCAAAGCTGCACGAGTCCCATCTTAGAAGGAGGGCTCCGTCCCTCTGAGAGGGACAGCGACAGCGAGCAGAGCCTAGATCCCTCCGTCGTTAGTTCTCCTTCGTCGCCCCCTGCTGCCCGTGCCTGCCTCCATCCCAGGGCCGCCTGCAGTCAGCCAGGGCCACCAGCCGGACCCCAACTCCAGCCGGTGGGCAGCCACTCACATGCCCAGCGCCGGGCCGGCGTGGGGGCGCGTCTCCCGACCACCAAGCCTCTAGCCCCACCCCAGGGGACAGGGAGCACCTCTGCAGGGAGGCTGATAGACTCAGAGAGGCCCAGCTGGGCAGTGGCCCTGCAGCCGGCAGCCGGCCCCAGGCTCCCCGTTCCCCCCCAGCCCCCTGCCCACCCCCGCCGCCGGCCCAGACTGACGGGGCCTGTGCTTCCTCCCCCCCAGCCCCGGCCCTGCACTGCCATGTGTGCTGTGGGCACAAGGACTGTGAGTCTCTGGTGGAGTGTGCCCCAACCGACAAGTACTGTGTGATCACACAGGCCAGTGAGTACCCCGCCTTCCAGCCTGAGTTAGAGGGAGTCCGCGTAGGAGGACATGCCGGAGGGAGGGGGCAGGCTCTGCAGGGACGCAGCAAGACGAGGCGTGGAGGGAGGCTGGCCGCTGGCGTCATGGGAGGCCCAGAGCTTCTGCCCCCCCGGGGGGGGGTTGCTGTCACCGTGCCACACCCATCACCCTCCTCCTCCAGATTCCCCCAGCTGTCGTCCTCCTCTGACCCCATGGGACAGGCTCTCTCGTTCCTCTGACCTCCCAGGACCCCCTCTGTGGTCAGCTCCTTCTCTGAGCCGTCAAGGGCTAAGCCGGGGCCTAGAGCGTTCATGTAGTGCCTGATGGTGACGGTGACAGGCAGGGTCGGGGCGCGGGCCACAGAAGGTCACATGGCAGGGAGGCGAGGGGTGCAGTGGTTCCGGTGACCCCGAGGCGTGGCGAGCCTGACGGGGTCGCAGAGGGCTGGACAGGGCAGTAGAGAAGCTGGCCTGGAGGGACAGCCGGGACAGGGTGGGGACTTGAAGTAAAGGGGGCTGGAAGCTGCTGTGAGGTCCCCCCACCAGCCCTCGAGAGAGGACGAGGCGCGGCGTGACCGGGTGCCCCGCAGATGTCGGTGCGCAGACCAGGAGGCTCCCCCCTCCTCCCGCAGGTTGCCGGCACCGTGAGTGTCCTGTGGGGGGCTCCCGGCAGCGTCCCCAGACCCCCAGCAGCCTCACTGGGGCCCCAGTTCTCTGTAAAGCTGGATGATCACAAAGGCTCTCCCACGTGGGACACACCTGCCTCGTTACGGGGAGACGTGGTGTGTGGCCCAGGCCCCGTGAGGGAGCAGCAGAAACCCGTCCGACGCCTGCAGGGCCTCCCCTGTCGGGCGGCGGAGGACCCCACCCTGGGACCAGTTCGCTCTCTCAGGTGTCAGGCCCTGTGGGGGGCTGCAGCCAGAGCGTGCTCTCCGTCCGTCCGTCCGTCCGTCCCCCGGGCGACAGACAGCCTGGCGCGTGCTGGTGGCTCTGGCACAGCGCCCATGGGGGGCGGGGCCCTGAAACCACAGACCCTGATGTGAGGGGTGGGGGGCTGCGGAGGGGCTCCTGGGGCTTCTCCCTGGAGGTCCCCAGCATGCCAGGAGCCCCCATGGGCCCCCTTTGCCCCTGAAGCATCAGTTCTTAGACCCAGGACGGGACCACCTGCCCTGAGGGCCCCCAGTTCCATCTCCTGCGTGCGGGCTTCCTTTAGACCCCCAGGCCTGCCCTCTTGCTTGCTCCTCACCGACCATCTGTCGCCTCCGTCTGTCCATTGGTGGGTCGGGCCAGGCAGCACTCCCCGGGGCAACCCTCCTGAACGGCACCCGCGTTCCCCACAGGGCTGTACTGGGGTGCCCTGCGTGACAAGGGGGCGGGCGTGCTCCCTAGACGGAGCCACAAGCCAGGCCCTCCCGTGGGGGTGGGGAAGGCAGGGGCCCCGGGCGCAGGCAGGTGGCAGCGTGGTCACTCGGCCGTGCTCCCTGCATCCCTGAGGCACCTCCAGGGGGTTGTGGGGGTGGCAGTGCGTCCCGGCTCCCCGCTGGCAATCCTGGGGGCAGGGGCACGACTGTCCTCACAGCGAAGCGCCAAGCGGGTCTTGCCCGTGACAGAGATAAGGGTCAGGGGCTGTGGCGGCACCCGCTGTGCGCCCTCTGATTCAGCCCCCCAAGCCTGGCCTGTACCCCGTTTCTCTGTTTCTCACGGGATGAGCCTGAAGCTCAGAGCCCAGCGGGGAGGAGGCCGCCACCAGGTGGAAGTGTCACCGGGCCCTGGAGCCTCGGGGTGGCCCCTGCCCCCACTCCATTCTTCTCTACATTCACGCCCTTTCCCGCACGGACAGCATCGTCCTAACCCACTGTCAAGTTCAACAAAGAATTTGCTCCGGGGCTGTGCTTGGTCCGGCTTATAGGACGGGGAGCGGGTGCCTGGCGGCTTCTGGAGGCCCTGGGCCTCGGCTGGGCCCCTGACGCCCTCCTAGTCTGGCTGCCGCCCCTCGGCCCCTCCGCGCTGCCGAGGCCTGGAAGGGCTCTGTCCTCGCTGGCGTGGGCTGCTCTCGCCAGGCGGCCAGACGTTCGGCTCACTACCTGCCGCTCCAAGAAGCACTCATCCAACTCACTCCAGGGCTGCACGTGAATTAACTTAGCTGGTCCCCGAACGGTCTGGGAGGTGGCCGCTCCGGGCATCCATCTTCTGATTGAGGAAGCCGAGCCAGAGAGGTCAGGCCGCCCCCCTGGGGTCTAGGCCAGCCGTGGGGTCCCCTCTGGCAGGGCCACCGGGAAAGCGCGCCCTGAGCCACAGGTGACAGGTGGAGGCAAGTCCCGCAGGGTCACGGCAGCGCCGGCTTGAGCAGCCTGCTGGGCGCTTCGGGAACCCTGGGCTCACCGTCCCCAGGCACAGGCAGAGAGGTTGAGCGGGCGGGTCACACAGGTGGAGGCGTCCGCCGCCTGGCCCAGGGGCAGGGGTGTGGGGCTGGGCCTGGCCGCTCATCTATACCCAGGGGTGAGTCCAGGCCCCTGTCGGGGGGGATGGGGTGGGGCCTGGATGGGACTCCCCAGACCCACGGGCACCAAGGAAGGAGCCCCCAAACAGAAGGCTCTTCAGGGCACTCTCGTTCCTGCGGCCCCGAAGGGGGGCCGTCCCTGCCGTGCTGGCGGCCCTGGGCTATAGGCCTGCCTCCCTGGGGGCTGGCCCGGTAGGGGCCCCGGAGCACACCCGCCGCTCTCTCCGCAGCAAACCCCGGAGGCATCCTGGTCATGAAGTCCTGCGCCCCAGTGTGCCCCAACAGCACCATGTCCTCGGACGGCCGCACCCTCTCCGTGTCCTGCTGTCAGGGCAGCCAGTGTAACCGCAGCGCGGCCATGGGCCTCGCCGGCAGCCCCGGGCCACTGTGGCTCAGCATCTCCGCCAGCCTGCTGTGGCCGCTGCTCCGGGCCGCCTGGTGAGCCCACTGTGCCCCCGCCAGCCCTGGCTCTCGCCTGGCCCCCCTTACCCACTCGCAGTCCGCGCACCTCCCCGCACACCGCTGTGCCGCGAGAAGAGCTCCTGTCTCTCCCAGCTTTCCCCGGGCCGCACCCAACCATGCGGCGGGAGGCTCTCCTCCTGCCTCTGAGGGACCCTCAGCCCTCTCCTGGGGCCCTGGCGCCTGGCAGTGGGAAGGGCACCTCGATCCTCCCTGGCACCCTCCACCCCCTTCCAGGGGCTTCCACCGAGGGTTCCTCTCCGACCGGCCCCGTGTGCCCAGCAGCTCTTGGGTCTCGGAAGCGGGACCTCCCGCTGCACCAGCCCCCTCCTGCTCCCCCGTGCACCCCGCGCCCACTCCTTCCACTGCTCACTCACAGCTCAGTGGGCGCGCTCGCGCCTGCCGAGCCCAGCAGGGCCTCCTGGGAGCCAGGCCTCTCCCAGGGCCCGCGGAGATGGCTGAGGTTTTCAGGGGTGGCCGCATGCCCACCCACAGTCCCTGCCAGGTGAAGGCAGGCTTGGGCCCGGTGCCCTGGGTGCCCGCTGCGGGGCATCTGTTCTTGCTGCCTCCTGCAGGGACGCCTGCGGCAAGCCCCCCCAGCAGCTCACGAGAGGAGAATAAAGCCTCATGTCCTGTCTTGTCCCCATTCTCTGAGACGCTGAGTGTGGGGCGGGGGCTGAACCTCCGGCGTAGGCGGGGCGGGGGTCACTGCGTGGACGGGGGGGCACTCTCCAGGCGAGAGCTCAGAGAGGAAAAACCACACTGTCTTCAGAATCCAAGAAACCAGCATCCATTCCACCCCGTCGACCTAGGGACCATCTGTGGTCAGCCCCGCCGTGTGCCCCACACCCCCACCGTCCTGCACCCCCAGTCAGGCCCCAGCTGGGCACCCCGGCTCCTCTTGGCTGGCAGGGCCCTCTAGAGGCTTTCCTCCCTCACCTCTGCACAGGGCCTCTCCTCAGAACCCCGCGCAGGTCTCCTTGCCCACAGGATATTCCTGTCCCCAAGCTCTGGGGTCATGCCCAGGCCTGCCTACCTCCTCCCCACACAGGGCCCGAGTCATTTCCCTTTCCCCACATCACTGACCCTCACCTCCCTCCCGGGGGCCTGCCTGGCAGAGCTGGGCTCCCACAGCCCACGGGCCAAGCCCACGGGGCTGGAGATGGCCGGCGCTTCCCTAGCTGGGCACAGACCTCTGCTCTGGGAACCCCGGCAGACGCGCAGCACACACCCCCGCCTCCCCACTGCCCTCCTTGCAACCTCTGCCCGTGCCATTCCCAGCGGCCTCTTCTCTGGCCTGGCAATGCCCCTGCCCCCCGGCTGCCTGTGAGCCTGGCCAGCTGAAGGTGCCCGTGCCCATGACAGTCCTGGGGTGGCCGTCCCGGCGGGGGCGGGGTGCTCCGGAGGCGTGCGGGAATGCAGGTGGGAGGCAGGAGGGTGCCTGCCCGCTTGCAGACTTGCTGTGACTCGTTCTGCGCCCAGGAAGACTCTGGAAGACAGGATGGCGGAGGGGGCCCAGCCTGGTAACAAAGGTGTCAGGCTTCCCCTGGGCCTCCAGTACCATTTCCCTCCGTGGCCAGGCCTGCTGGGCTCCTGGGGCCCGGGGGGAGGTTGGCAAGGAGTCCATGTGAAGTGGCCACACCTCAGAAGCGAAGTTGGGGTTCAGGGTTGGGTGGGCCCACTTAGCCTTGGAAGGTTGGGTTTCTCTTCTTAAGGAGAGTGGAAATTCCCTCTCGACTTCTGTCTGACCAGCCTTCCCTCGAGGGCAGGTCCCACCCGCACAAGTCACAACGGAAAACCACACGGGATGCCACACGAGGACCCAGGGCCTCCTTCCCTGGGAGCTTCTGCTTTCAGAAGTCGGGGTGCGGCCAGGAGACGGTGCCACGTGAGGACATTGAGTTCCCTTGCTACAGAGGACACTGAAGCCCAGACAGCTTTCCAGATTCAACTGTGGGCAGGCAGAGTGGTCTCCCAGAGCTGGAAGTCTCCCCACTGCCCCTCCCCAGCCCCCACGGCAACGCCACGGTCACTAAGTCACAGGACAGTCACAGAGCGCCTGCCACACACAGGACCGTGTGGGCACCGGGACCAGGGCAGCGGAACACACAGGGGGCCGCAGCCCGAGAGCCCGCAGAGCTGCGCGGGGCCCTGTCCTTCCCAGGGCTGTAGGGGAGGGGGCCCTGGAGGGGTCGCCAGCCAGCTTCTCCCAGGGCCAGGTGACAGCTGCGATTCCAGCCCTGGGAGGCCGCGAGGACAACAGGGGCAAAGGCCCAGGGGCAGGAAAGGGCTGCAGGGTGTGCAGGGAGGCGCCCGCCGTGGGAACACAGAGGGGGGCAGCATCGCTGAGCGGGCTTTGTGGACGGCAGGGCAGGGCAGCTGACTTTGACCTGTTGCTCCCGAAGCGGCTGAGGGCACAGGCCGGAAGGCAGGGTGCTGGAGCTGAGAGCTTGGCCGGCATGCCTCGCGCAGCCCCAAGCTGGCCGACCTGGCGACTTTGGTCCTGGCTCTGTGTGCCCGGGGTGGGGTGGGGGCGTCACAGCGGGGGCCAGTCCCGGGCCTGCGCTCAGCTCTGAAGGTTCCTGGGCCTCCCCCAGCATCTCCTGCTCCCCAAAGAGCAGCCCTACTCTGTTCTTATATAATATTCCCAGGGAGAGCTCCTTGATCCCCTAAGCTCTGCAGGTAATGAGCTCCCTGCCAGGCCCAGCTTAGGACCTACTCCCTGCCCTGGGGAGCCCGGACCCACACCCAGAGCAGGTTGCAACAGCATGCAAACCCCCTAGACCAGGGCCCGGTGCCAAAGCCGAGCCCCTGAGGCCACCAGGCTGAGCAGGGAGTGGCTGAGCTGGGCTGCTGCAGATTCGAAGCTCAGCAGCTGCCTGAGGCCCAGAGGGGCAGGGGCTGCGGTCTCCCCATGTCTCGGCCATGTGAGGACAACTCATCATTTGTCCCCGGGCCACCTGGCCGACACAGACACAGCCCCCATTGTCTTGTACCCTGGCAAACACCAGGAACCTCGTCTATAAAACGAGGGTTGGAAGGAAGCTGCCCGCTTCTGAAATGGAGGTCTCACTGCGACATTGACCCGCCCCACACACATACGTGAGAGGACAGCAGTCCCCATCCGAGGACGTCAGCAGCTATTTCCAAAAAATCTTTTTTTTACAATCCGGTTGTCCAGGCAGTGCTTTAGGGGGGCTTAAAAGAGTGGTAGAACCCAACAAAGGGCCATTTGCTGTTCCCAAGGGACAAGGGACCGATGAGAAGGTTCAGGGTGGTCAAGGAAAGGCATTTACCATGCTCTGCGTAAGAGGTACCAGGGGCCAGAGATGGAGAGACCAACAGGGCGCAACTTCTTTTTTAAAAAATAATTTACATTATGTTTTCAGTGTTCCAAGATTCATTGTTTATGCCCCACACCCAGTGCTCCATGCAATACGTGCCCTCAGTACCCACCACCAGGCTCTCCCATCCCTCCACGCCCTCCCCTCCAAGACCTTCAGTTTGTTTCCCAGAGTCCACAGTCTCTCATGCTTGTCTCCCTCCCTGATTTACCCTAATTCGCATTCCCTTTCCTTCTCCTACTGTCCTCCATGTTACCCCTTATGCTCCACAAGTAAGTGAGACCATGCGATACTTGACTTTCTCTACTTGGCTTATTTCACTCAGCACAATCTCCTCCAGTCCAGTCCATGTTGCTACAAAAGTTGGATATTCATCCTTTCTGATGGAGGCGAAATATTCCATTGTATATATGGACCACATCTTCTTTATCCATTCATCTGAAGGGCACCTTGGCTCTTCCCACAGTTTGGCAATTGTGGCCATTGCTGCTATGAACATTGGGGTACATATGGCCCTTCTTTTCACCACATCTGTATCTTTGGGGTAAATTCCCAGTAGTGCAATTGCAGGGTCATAGGGTAGCGCTATTTTTAACTTTTTAAGGAAGCTCCACACTGTTTTCCAAAGCGGCTGCACCAACTTGCATTCCCACCAACAGTGTAAGAGGTTTGCCCTTCACAGCCTCTCCAACACTTGTTTCCTGTCCTGTTGATTTTGGCCATTCTTGGTGTAAGGTTGTATCTCAATGTGGTTTTGATTTGAATTTCAACAGGGCACAAATTCTTAAGGGTTAGGATCAATGATGTTCTCAAAGTCACCCCCAACTGATTATATAATCTTAAATGAGAAGAGCATGTCTGCATGTTGGGTGTTGCAAGTCTGAGAGTGGCCCACCAGCCACTTGCAGGTGTAAGGTTCTGGGAGCCCTCACCAAGGTTCACTCCATAGTCTTTGAGAATTACTGTGTTCTTTTGTCAGGGGCAGGTGTGCCTGTACATGAGAAAGGGAAGAGGAGACAGGAGAGAGAGACATCATGGTAGGACACATAAGGTGTATGGATGGATAATGGATGGATAGAAAATGGATATATGGATGGATGGGTGGGTGGATGGATAGATGGACATATGGATGGATGATTGATGATATACAGATGCATGATGGGTGGATGAATGGATTATGGATGGATAATGGAAGGATGGATGATGGATGAATGAGTGGATGGATGGATGATGGATGGATAATGGAAGGATGGATGTTGGATGCATGATGGATGATGGATGGATTGATGGATGGGTGGTTGGATGGATGGATGGATGGGTATATGGATGGATGTTGGATGGATGGGTGAATGAATGGATGGATAGAAGATGGATATATAGATGGATGGATGATGGATAGATGGATAAATGGATGGATGATGGATGGATATATGGATGGATGGGTGGGTAGATGGATGGATATATGGATGACTGATGGACGGATGGATAGATACAGGGCTAGCTGGTTGCTAGTGGATGGATAGATGGAAGAATGAATAGATAAGTAACAGATAGATGGGTGGATCACATAAGTGGTAGGGGTTCACTACTCTGGAACTCACACCCAATGCCATGATGGAGCTCAAGGGTTCAGAGCCACAAGTTCAGGATGCAATAGGAGGAGCACTGAGCAGCGGCATGGCAGAGCAGAGAACCTAGGGATAGAACATGAAGACAAACACTCTGTCCTCTTCTAGCACACTAGAGGGAACTTTCCTCACATGGAGAGAATAAACTCCCTACAGGATACCTGATTCTCAGGTTCTTGAGGTACCTCAGTTCTGGGATTCCATGCTCTGCAAACCCACACTGCTAAGAGCCTGCACCCTTAGAACTCCAGGGTCCCCAAGGTTGCTATGGTTCTATAACTTTGTGCCCACAGCCATCTGCAGGCTCTCTTCCTCCACTTTATGAAGGAACAGAGCCAGAAAAACTGATAGGCAGGGCTCATGCCAGACCTCTGCCTGTGCTAGGTGCTGGTGTGAGGTGCTGGTGCGAGGTGCTGGTGTGAGGTGCTGGTGCTAGGTGCTGGTGTGAGGTGCTGGTGCTAGGTGCTGGTGTGAGGTGCTGGTGCTAGGTGCTGGTGTGAGGTGCTGGTGCTAGGTGCTG